>JAIUZE010074697.1:0-63462 GCA_022085475.1 Heliosperma pusillum | reverse complement strand
TCTATGAAAATTCTAATGTCGATAGTAACTCGACAATACTAACTGTACAAGTAAACTAGTCCTCAAGGGAGTGCAATATATCCTCAACATTTCAATCATCGGATTCCTCCCAAAATATTTCATAAGCATGCCACATCGAGTAGCAATTCCCAATTATTCCAATTCAATTAAAATCTTCTAAAATCCATCGAAACTATTATTGGAAATCACCATCAAAATATTTATAATTAAGGGAACAAGACCGCTAACCACCACAAAGTAAAGAACTTACGATGAAATCCTTTAATCCAACTTATTCCCAAAAATTTATTATCTAAATTATTTACCATAAACCTTCTCATCCTCAAAAGTTAAATCTCGAAACCTCAAAGAGATTAGTCACACAAAACTCGATTCACTTAACTTTTGCCATACATCGGGCAATGCGACCGTAATCGATTTATCTATTTTTTTTTTTTTCCAAATTATTAATACATCGGTTTTCGCTTATGTCGATATTCCTCTAGTAGTCATCATATCCTAATTCCACAAAGTATTTATTCCCGTTAGGGTCCAACATTTAACGACAACAAATTCCCAAGTAACATTAAAAATCACTCAACTTTCTAACCATAACTACAACTATTATTAAGCTTATTTCGATCCTCAAAAGATATTGCAACTTCAAGCTTTCATATTTTAAAACCACTAGGATAGTTTCATCCTAAGTGTATCCTCAAATCCTTATAATCATCTAAACACGGAACTAGCTTAATCGGATGGTTAGGTACCATATTCGAAACTTCTTCTTTACTCCAAAATAGACATATCATAAGCATGGTCTTCAAACCAATACTAACTTCTAATTCCAAAAGACTAAATTACCAATGAGTTAAGAAGTAATAGCCAACTCATTCGACTTTACACCTTCGAATATCATGAACTCTTTACACACAAGTCATGACAAGCTTCAAGCATTAAAATCATTAGACATACCTTACCACACTTTCCTCAAGGATACCCACTCTCACCACCATAGGGTGAAATTAGATCTATACCATTTCCTCAAATCACAAGTTCATTCTAACTAACACTAATATTCCCCAAAATTCAAAGTTCTTCCGACTAAGTATAATATACCACATACAAATGGGTATGAGATCCATACAATTGTTACAAGAGGAAGTTAAGAATACCAATGGTATAATGGAGGAACTATTAAGAGTAATTTCCAAGAGGTAAAAAGGTTGGAAGAGAAAGAAGCTCTTAAATAGAAGGAAGAGAGTATAATCCAATAAGGACGAGAGAATTCTAGATGAAGAAGGAATTAACTTCAATTAGGCTTGTAAATCTTCAAATCTTCGGTAGAGGATACTCCTTCTAGGTAACACATATCTCTTCTACACGAGGTCCAACCATCTTCATAAGAAACAAAACAAATTAAGTTACTCCTAACAATTAGCATAAACAAATAGACTACCACATAATCCTAATCTCCCATCCTACCTTCTATCTCACGGTTTATTATTTCTTAAGGTCAAGTTATTTATACCAGGGTACACAAACGTGCGTCGGGAGCAAAATAGCTCTGATACCAACTGTGACACCCTCAAATTTGCGGAAAGAAAAAAAATAATTTAAATACATAACGAAGGGTGTCATAAATAAAAAGGTTCAATACAAAAGAAAATTAATATTATACATAAGAATTATACAAGACGGGAGACATATCTCCCGTATAAATACGGAAATAAAAGATTGTATAATAATATACAATCTAAGAACCGAATATAGGTCCAAGGTAAATACTTCGCTCGCTAGCTCGTCAATGTACCCAAATATGCATCACAAACCTGCCAACCGCATTAAATATAAACACGGAAGCCACAGTCAGTGGGGAGTAACTCCGAGTTCTCCCAGCCACGAAATGTCGAGTTTAATTAAACATGAATAACATAAAGCAATGTATATGGAAAATACAAAACCTTAACATGTATATGTATGCTGTTCATGTATGAAAACAGATAACTAACAAATAACCTAGCATGTGAAAGCTCATCATGTGAATCCGATAATAAAACTATAAACTAGAGGTAGGGAAGCTGGTATGCTAGCTCAGAGGTTACCATGTAACATGGCCATGATACACTTAAACCCTAATCAACACGTAATCATGTGAATCAGTTAACAATCGGGAATCCAAACTCTATCAATCTTAGCCGGCTTGCATCTCACTTCTAAAACTCATAGAATCATCAAACATGAAAGACCAATACGTCTACAAACAGGCATAAGTTCTTAGAACCGTCAATAGTCGACTTCTGTAACTCGAGTCTATACCACAAGGTAGGAAAACATCCTAGCCCTAGACTGATCAGACCTAGCGACAACAGCTAACCCATTCCCTGTCTCATTTCATAACCGTACATGAGAAACTCTGATAGGCGACCCCCTAAGCAGAGATGGCTAGTACTTAAGCTGGCTCCCTTCCCAAAGTGGAAACTCTTAGGATGCCATGCCCCGGCTTGGTATCAAAAGGCCCAAGCCAGTGACACAAAAGCTATCAAGCGATAAACTCCGTATGCTCGTTAAAGATAGTATGGGCCTATCAATGTCATGGTCCAAGATACTCATTTAGAATTAGAATGGTCAAGACGCCATATACTCATAATTCTCTATGGGTACTTAGTCAACACGACACCAACCATATAATCAAACAGTCACGGGAAAAACATCCTATCATGTGACTAATTGCATATACATCATATTCAAATATCATATCGCCTCATATCTACTAAGGCTAATTCAATAATTAAATAAAACCTTACTTGAAGACAAATCCCCGACCCGAGTCACGCGACGGGTCATCAGTCAAATCGGGGCTGACTAGATCTTAGTTTGACCAAACCCGTTGGATCAAACCGGCTAGAAACAGAGTCTTTATCACATAGACATAAAATCAACATATTCATTACATGTTATTTTAATAAAACTTCTAACATGTGAATTATTAAATATTACGTAAAACCCCGCTTGACTTAAATGATATCCAATTAAAATACGATCTCGTCTTATAATTTCTAACATGTGAGAAATAATAATTTAATGGAAAAACCTTTTTAATTAAATATTTTACTTATTAATATTTCTCGCTTGCTAATTATTACCAAACGCGATAAAAATGACGATAACTCAAAAACCGTCACAAGTCCCAAAGTGGGACCCACGGGCTGAGTTGGGCCGGACCCCACATGGGCCTGAACTGGGCCCCACGGGCCTAAATGGGCTGTTTTGGCAGATTTTATACTTTTTACAAAAAACGTTTCTTAATTATTTCCCGCATGCTTAACTTAATTAAAACCCGTCAAAACAACCACATAACAATCAAACATCGACACAACCCAAAGACCGAAACCCGGACCCACCATGGACCAACCCAGACCGGGTCTGAACCGGCCCGGACCGGCTGGTTTGTTCCGGTTCACAGCCACCAATTTCCGGCCACCACCATCATTCACACCAAATTATTTCTAACATGTTTTAATTAATCAACAACCATTTTAACAACCAATTTAACCATCCATCATACAAAAATCATTATTATGAACAATCATCCAAATTCATCAAGAACACTAAACAACATAAAAATTCCATACAACATAAAAATCATACTACTTATCATGTTACTACTAAAAAATCCATAAATCATAATAACATGAACCAAAAACAAAAGATGAACCAAAAATGAAAGAAAACAAAAGCTATGTAACATTAAATCGTCGAGTAACTCGGAATCGTTACCTTAGCTAGCAAGATCAATTAGCACCAAAATAAGAAGTATAAAATAAGAAAAACCCGTCTACTAATCTTCACCCAAAATATACGAGTCTCCAAACTCGTCTTCAAAATCTTCCCCTATAAGAAATGACAAGAAAAACATTATTAAAACTTAAACTTGATTTTCCATAATTAAATGTTGAAAACGATTTTGTCGGATTTGAAATTAAACCGTACTTGAAGATGGAGAGCGAAGAGGAGATTCTAGAAATATAAGTTAGGACGGATTTAATTAAGAAATGAAGGTTTTATGATGATTTTGCTCAAGAACGACGAAGAACGGATGAAGAACGACGAAGAACGCTCAAGAACGATTAAAGAAAGTGTTAATTAGATCTTAATTTGATTTATTGTAAAAAGAAAAGTTGTTAGTGAGTAATGTGGTGAGTGAGCCGTGTGTTTATAGAGAAAATAATGAGTCGGGTTTTGAAATTGTTGTTACGGAATTGACTCGGGTTTTATTATTATAATAAGATAATTAATTAAATATTAAGTTAATTAAATTAAATATCTAGATATTATGTTATATTAATGAAAAGAAATGAAAATATCTAGCCCTATTAGAGGAAGAGGAGCCGTGTGGAAGGAGAGGAATCGGATCTGTTTTTCGAGCGATTTGCGTAATTTCAGTTGACGGATCGATAAAGTAACAAATATCTAAGATATTTGTATTAGTTTAATCGAAACAATTAAAAGATCTAATTGTGAGTGGAAAAGATGACATGGGCGTGTGACTCATGCCAAAGTCGAGTTTCGGGTTTTGTTTCGGGATTTACGATGACTCGGGAATAGTTAAATGACGTTCGGGTTTAAACCGTAAAACCTTATCTTTAAATTCCGAATAAATTCAAAATAATTTTATTAAATTATCATAAATCTAAATAAATCGTAATAAAAATAAATTAAAAATATTATTTTTTTAAATAAAATTTCGGTCTTCAAACTTACAAGGCGAGTCGGGAAAAGTCAACGAAAGTCAAAGTCGACTTAAAAGTCGAGAAAAGTCAAAGATGACTTAAAAGTCAAGAAAAGTTTATGACGACTTAAAAGTCAAGAAAAGTCAATGACGACTTTTAAAAAGTCAAGAAAAGTCAAAGACGACTTAAAAGTCAAGAAAAGTCAAAGATGACTAAAAACGGGATTTTCATGAAATCTCTCAGAAATTCCAAATACGAACTCGGAATTTCAAAATACGACTCGTAACAATAAATTCTATTTTAAAACTCAAGTTTTGCTGAAAAGTATTCGTAAGATATTTTACTAGAAAAATTGGGTACTTTTCGGGTTGTTACATAAACAAAAGAAAGAAAATAATAAAATTATATAAAGACACATTAACAGTTGTATTAGGAGTTAATAGTTGATTAATTAGGCAATTAAGCTACGTCGGAACGAATAAAGAAGATCAGAGACAGAAACCAGCCCGGAATAGGCGCAGCAGAAGGAGCGTCCTCTGGAAGAGGCGCTGCACTTTGTGCGTCTATTCCTGAGTTGGGTTCTGGCTATGAAGCCAGAATCGCAATCAGTTAGTATTTTGTTTGTCTATGTACGATTTATTAATGATCTATAAGTCGAATTTATGTAATTTAATAAATTAAATTACACTAATTATATCAAAGATGAATCTAGAGATTTGATATGAACATATCTAAGCTCTAAAGACACAATTTGATAGATGACAAAAACCCACTAATATTGATTATTAGGGATCCAAGCCAAGACAAACTATCTAAATATGAAATTATGACAAAGGACGATTTATAAGAAATAATAAAAACTAATAAAGATTTTGAAAAGGTTTTAGCATAAATCCGACATGAATCTTATTAAATAAAATTCAATACAAAAGATGAATTTAAACACCCTCAGACTTACAGGTTAACGAAACGAGATGTGAACTATACTTACGATTTAGTGACAGCTCGACCCGAATGTAAAGAAAGTGCCCTTGTAAGAGGATCGATTGATTAATTAAGATTGATTATTGTTGAGTTGGTCAAATTGGTAGGTCAATGTAATAACATGACGGGAACCCAGAAGGATCTGAGCTTACGTGGTCGATTGATCAAGCACGTAGTTGTCAAACTGCTTAGAGCAAGGTCTAGAATGGAAAGAGAGGGAAAAGAAATGGCGGAACACTCGCGTGCTTTAAAAGTGAGCACGAACCTCTCCTTATATAGGGAGAAAACCGAAATTTTTTGGAATGACTCGAATACGGAAAGAAATCTAGAAAATATCCCGGAAACAAGCAAAACGAGCCGGCGAAAAAGCGTTGTAGGTACTGCGACTCTTGGAAGAGGCGCAGCTCTTGCTGCTTAATTTCCCGAGCAGTTTCCTACTTTGAAAGAAAGATTTCCACGTTTCTATTATAAAATTGCGGTAGATTTCGAATCCATTCTAAATAAAATATGAATATATTTTACGAAAAAAGACAAGTTTTGAAACATTAAAATATCCGGAATATTCTCGAGCGTTCAGACACGGTTTTAAAAGATGCTTTATAGAAAACGAAGCGGTTTTTGACCCAGACTCCAAATAAACTATAATGACTATCAAAACGACCATATCGACACGTAGATGACAACCAAGGGGTAGAGACATTTGTTTGAGCTATCACTTGATGATAAACTTACGAATTGTCATAAATCGTTTCGCATACCAAACATGCGGCCCAATCATCACTGGGTGGTTGGCGGAAGGTGTAGATTCAAGGTATATACACATTGAAAAATAATGTAGTTGTTGTTAATATAATACATATAAATAGTATAATTGTGGCACATTGGAAAATTATAATAAGTTGGGATGATCTTATGGTTATAAATAAGAGTCGTTCTTAAAAGTATTATTATCTCCATTAAAACTTTTTTAGGAAAATATAATAAATAATTCTTTTTGATATAAAAAAAGTAGAGAATATTTTAAATATTATATTATATTATATATATATATATATATATAGGCGGGATCCCGTGAGTTTTGTTCTTAGGGTGAGTTGGTACTCACAAATCTGAACCGTCAGATCTTACCCAATCTACGCGTGAGATTACACCAATCACTTATAGGGACCCACATATATTTTTATTTTCTTCTTGCAGCACATTACACCTGTTCTCCCCCTCACTTATATTTTTCTCTCCCTTCATTCTATCCTGCAATCTTTCACTTTAATTTCTTCATCCTTTTTCTTTTCAATTTATTTTCTTATCAATAATCAAATATCTTTCCTGCTTATCAATAGTTACAATCTTTTCAATCAAAATTTTGACGAAACCCTTGATTCATGCAAAATCGAATAAAATGTTAGAACTATCATAAATAGTAGTGCGACACTAGGTTTGATTCAGTAGTTCACCCTCTTGGTGAAGAATCCTTCTCTCAATCTGCAATTCACATATTCATTCCAACGTCGCTGTCGAAAGCAATTCCCTCCCTTTTAGAGTTGGTCCGACGACGACGAATTTTGCGTCGAGGGAGATTCCGACGAGGTTAGGGTTGCAAAGACGGTGGTGGAGGTGATTTTTTGCCGGTGATAGGGTTGCCTGATATGTGATATGGTGGATTTGTTTCGAATTTATGATGGTGTTGATTTGATTAATGTGACATGTTTTTTCTACAGAGTTTAATTCCATCACAGTAAGACGGGGAGCTACTAAATGACTACCCATAGATTGTTGTCACTACAACTCACCAAAAAATACAAATGTTGTCCTAAGCCTTACTTAACTACTGAAGTTCAAAAAAAAAGGCAACACTACATTAGACTAACATATGAGTAAACTTGAATCTACTAGCCTTTTATTGCTTAAAACACAAACTGGTAGAATAGAATAACATTGGACTAACATATGAATAACACGGGAAATTAGGTAACATAGAGTGATACAGAATAACATAGGACTAACACGGGAAATAAAGTAACACAAGAGTAGCATTTGAATAACACGTACCAACACAAACAAAAAAAGTATCATAAGAGTAGCATTGAAATAACACGTAATAACACACACAAAATTAAAAATAAAAAAAACATTAGAGTAACAATATAATAACACGTGATAACAAAAAAAAAGTAGCACCATGAAACATTGGAATAAGAGGTGTTACTCATGTGTTACGCCTATGTTATTGTTGTGTTACTCTAGTGTTACTGTTGTGTTACTCCTTTGTCACTGTTGTTACTCTTGTTCCTCTTGTGTTACTCGTATGTTATTGTTATGTTACTCTTGTGTTATTGTTGTGTTACTCCAATGTTATTCTTGTGTTACTCATATGTCACTATTGTTACTCTTGTGTTACTCCTATATTATTGTTGTGTTACTCTAGTGTTATTCTTGTGTTATTGTTGTGTTACTTGTGTTACTCCAATGTTATTCTTGTGTTACTCATTTGTCACTAATGTTAATATTGTGTTACTCCTATGTTATTCTTCTGTTATTCTAGTGTTACTGTTGCGTTACTCCTTTGTTACGAGCTAAACAAAGTCTAGAGGTGATTCATCCAGGCCAACGCCCGCTAGCTCACACCCGAACCCAAAATACCACAAGCAAAAATCCATCCAATCAAGCAACCTGTTAATCCATGAAAAACATGAACGCCACAGTCAGTGGGGAGTAACTCCGGGTTCTCCCTGCCATATCACACTAAACATACTTAAACGGTAATACGAAAGTAGAAGCGTGCATATATAGATATACATGTGGAATACAAGGAGAATAAATAGGCAATTCAATATGTAAAGATATAGGTACATGAAGTACAAAACCGTAAACATCATATTATAGATAGACTCGGGGAAGACACTCTTAGGCAACCATACACTCACTAGGGCTTGCATCTAACCATTAGCGGCATAAGTTTGATAATATTGAGACTCGACAAACAAACCATGCCAAGTCATCCAAAGATCACATATAAATCAATCATATAATCATCCATCCAAACGTACGAATACGTTGACAATATCTCTCACGGTAAATGACACGCACTAGCACCGTGTACATGGCAAGTATGATTAAAATCGCATCCACGGGATAAACATTTCCCTGAACGCATACACGATTCAAATATTTCGTATATTGATAAGTGAATATTTGTATGGTTTTAACCCCCAATTTAGCTCGGTTTTATATGTCATTTGTCCTTTGTTAAGCCGTTTTATGAGCTAATATCGTCTTCTAGGTGAATTCCTATGTTCTAACCCGTTTTGTAGGGAAAGTGACGTTTCTACGCCCTTTTTCTATATTCCCGAGCATTTGCCTAGAACCCGACGATTTGAAAAAGCAAGCTTGACCAAGTGAAAGGCATTTCAAGAAGGTTTACTAATTCAAAAGAGAGAAGAAGCAAAGACAGTTTCGCAGTTGTCTGAACATCAATCAGATAGGCGAAAGAAATCATCGCTTTACATCAAACTCTATCAACAAACCCGACTCAAGAGATCAAGAGGGATGATGGAAGTCAAGTCAAATCAAAGGGAGATGAAACGTTAGTCAAAAGCTTCCAGTTGACAACTTACCCGATCGGGCAAGTGTGTACCCGATCGGGTATCTCTGCTGCTTCGAGCAAATTGCTTCAACTTCCTTCTTTTGTCCTATATGTTCAATGCTCGACCCCTTCTCCACGAAACCCTAATGCTATAAAAGGGATGCTCCAGCCACTCTTCTCAACACATCTCACATCTCACATCTTACATCCTCTTCTCATCCTTTCTTCTCTTCTTACACTTCTCTTTAGATTAGGAGAAGGGAGAACTAGCCTCCCTTCTCTCATTTTCTTCTTCTTTTCATCTTTAGTTCTTAGTTTATTTCTGTCCTTTCTACATCAAAACTTTAGCTTAGATCAATAAGAATTTCATCCTTGTAATCTCCTTTGTGTGGTTCAAGCATTGTAATTGGTAGATCGATTATTATGTGCAAGGATTTTCTATTATTGTTGTCATTATCGTCATTGATCGTCATATAGGTATTTCTACTTTATCCTTTGTTTAATGTCCTTTATTGTTTTCCATTTGATTGTTATTCTCTTTACATATTATCTTAGATTCATTTTCATGTTGTTATAATCGTCATTTCATTTTCTAGATTGTCAATTAGCGTCGTTATTATCGCCATATAAAGAGTCAAAATCAAATAAATATGTCTATCCTAGTTTTTGTTATTAACTTCATCTTAGATATAAACATTACCATGAGTGAGTAGTCACCTTTCTAGGGTGTAGGGTAGCCATGTTAGATTGATTAAAAGATGATAATTGGATAAAGAAATTGTGCCTTTAAAACGTTGTGTCTATGCATGTTTGGATTGTAATGATGGTTAACGATTTTTGGCCAAAATCATTGACTAGAATGGAATTCTTTTTTCAAGGTAGAGATACGCGAATTGAATAGACAAAGTATGACATGGTGGATTAAGACCTAGTAAATTGCCTAAAAGTCTGCTAGACCATCTGATCTATGATTGTAATGAACACATCATTCTTACGAACTCACAATGAATTATATGCATATTCCAAATCCAATTTCATCAATATGTCAATCTACATGTGTAAACCTACTTCCCTAGATGCTTTTCATCACTTGCTTTATTGTTTTCATTTGTTTTTATTTTGTTTTCATTTATGCTATATATTAGTTTATATATCAAAATCCCAAAACCCAGATATTCGTTAGATAAGACCCAATTGCGAGACATTTCACATTCTATAGGAAACAGCATCTCCCTGAGGATCGACCTCTACTTCCCTAATTACATTAATTTGTTATTAGCCTAGTCTGGGTAAATTATCTTTGTATCGGGCTCGTGACAAGCACGATCATATATGTAGACTAATTTCCTCCTGGTAGAACGACGATCATAATACGGTCCTAGTCTAAAACTGGCCAGACTCTCGGAATCACATTTTCCGATTCGACATGCGATAAACATTTTGCATCCAAGACTCGGTCAATCATAGACGCCGAGTACCCCAAATTTGGTCAACCTTCACGAAAGAGGCGGAAAACAGCACAAGCATCATAACAAGCGCTACGCTACATGAAATGTCACCACCTCGCAAGTATACAACATTTGACGGCCGGGTCGATCAACGCAAAGCATTCGTCTCCCAACAACGTCGTCATATGCCCACTAACACATGCAATTAAGCAGTAAGAATACACTCCTCGTTCCGACATTCCAGCCTTAGGAACGTGGCGGTAGCCAGGGGAATGAGAGTACAAAGCACTTAACAATTTGTGCTCAAACCGTAACATGTGTAAAACCGACTCAAAGTGGGATATATGAAAAACCGTCAGAAAACATGCGATACAAGCGAAGGGAATATCATATATTTGAAACTTTAATAGTTAAAGTCATTACGTAAATTTATACGATAACGAACCATCGGAAATATTATAAATGAAAACATAAGTAAGAATTTCATAAGGGTTGGCAGCGTGTGCCAGCCGAACAAGGGGACTGGCTGCCGGCTACCCGGCTAGCACCAATGTCTCACTTGAAAAACAATTGAAAATGCAGCGTGTCCCAGCCGGTCAAAGGGACCGGCTGCCGGCTACCGGGCTGGGACCAATATCACTTGATAAAAATGAAGACATGTGGGATGTGTCTCAGCCGGTCGGCTGAGCGGCTGCCAGTCGGCCGGCTGAGACTTATTTAACGCCAAAACTTTTACGTAACACAAACAATATACAACCACTCCCCAGCCGATCAGCTGACCGGCTGCCGGTCGGCCGGCTGGGGCATATTATGCACGAAATCATCAACTTCACTAAGGCTCATCATACAAGCAACATCATCTAACATCACAAATCATCAATTCTCATTATCAATTATCAACTAACAATAACTATCATCAATCAACACAATTCCTATGATTACTAATCCTATTCTAAATACGATTACTAACATAGAAAACACATTAAAACACGTAATGATATCGAGTAACCCTTCACCGTTACCTTTTTGCGTCGTCAATCCTCGTCGAGGTCCTCTTCTATCAAGTAGTAGTCTTTGTCGAGGTCTTGAAGGTCACCACCTACAATTTGACAATAAAAGATGAATATAATTCACCTTTGAGAAAGACGGATAAATTGAAAAGCGAAAAAGACGGTAATTTTATTACCAATTAGGATAGACGACGATGAGAGGGAAAGATTAAGACGAACTTTAGTGAATTTGAACGAGTAACGAGAAGTAGAGTCGATAATGAGCTTGATCAAATATGGAGCTTAGGTTTTGGGTGGTTACTTGGTGAGGAAGAAGGAGAAGTGTAATGTGAGGGAGTTTAGGGTTTAAGTGTAGTATGAGGGAATAAGTTTAAAATTCATGGAAAAAGCCCATAAACGCCTTAAGACGTAACTTACTTAGAATCTCGCGTAAAGTCCGAAAACGAACTCGGAAATTCTAAATTAGACACGGAAAAGTTTAATTCTAAACTAAAACTAAATTTCGCTGAAAAGTATCCGTATAATATTTTTACTATAAAAATAGGGTATATTTGCGGGTGTTATACTATTGGTAAGAAATAAAAGTTGATCTCTCTCCACTCTCATCCCATAAAAACTAACTAATATTCCGTATAAATGAATTCTCTTCCACTCATAGTCACACTAGTAGAAATGTATTGGTCACAAACCACTGAAAATAGAAGGGACCCCTCCAAGGTTACACAATTACACACACAATTACACAAGTGTAGATGACTACATTGAAAGTCCATAGACCCTAATTAGACTCCTCTAATTAGTTACTAATTAACTTGTTAATTTAGTATTTAATGATCTATGTAACATGCATGCAAATAAAAAGGCATAAATAAACATAAGATGAAATTTCCTTACATTGAGAAATTTCGGTTTAAATGGGCACAATAAGAAACTCCTTTTCTTATTGTTCTTGAGCTAAAAATAATAGGATGAACCTTCTTGAATGAACTTTCAATGTAGAAAGTCTCCTTACAACATGCACCCAAGACTAACCCAAACAATCACTATAATTTTAGACTAGAAAAATATAGTGACAAGAAGTGACTAATATTAGGTTTATTACTACTCTAGTAATATAAGAATATTAGTTGATTTGAGAGTTTTAGAGAGAAGTTGGAGAAATTAGCAAAACAAGTAGAAAAATGAGCAAATGAAAAGAACCACCAAAGTGCCCTTTTATAGACACATTTGGCCGGTCACCATGCTCAATTTTGAGCCATTATTTTGCTTATTTTTAATCCCATGCAAATACCTTGAGTGTGGGTAAGAGAATGATAATGATCATGTGTCATAACATGTCATAATCACATGTTGTAGTGTAAGAAAAGAGATGAACAAAATCATTCCTTCCACTCACATGGAATCCGGCTTATACATGGCTAAATGGTCCATTTTGATTTTTGATATTTGTCCCACAAATACTTATAATCATATGCTTAATTATCTAGTATAATTAAGTGTTAATTTGATCATTTAACAATTAAATGATTCAAATTAATAAAAAATACATATACTTAACTTTTAAGTAATATATTACCATTATATCAATCTATAATGGGTCCCACAATGTCCAGTTAATTTATTTTACAACTCTTTGTAAAGATAATTAACTAATTACCTCTACCTCAAAATATATGCACAACCTCAACTAATTTAATTAATTAACGATTAATTACTAAATTAAATCTTATTTCATTATATTAAAATAAGACGTAAAATGTATTCAGTCAATTATCGTATAATTGACTAATAAACTAAACCTGTATGAGTTCCTAACTCAATTTCTAATAAATAACTCTCGTAACCAAACATATATGAAATATATATGTAAAGAACTAATTGAACTGTATCGTATACAAATAATTAGTTTACAGTTTGGGTCTCATCCTTTAGGAATAACCGAAAGGGTTCAGTTGATCACCGCCGTAACTCTAGTCAGTTGATCGTTATTGATTTACGTTAATCAACTGACGTGGAGTATCAATATACTAGTTATCCCACGGATATTCCAAAATGAGATTTATTATATAAATGCACTATTGTGGAGGAAACTTACTCTAACAATCTCCCAATTGTCCGATACAAGTTGTGCATGTAGCCACACTATTGCGGAGAACTCCTTCTCCAAAAATATCTCCCACTTGTCTCGACAAGTTGTGTGCTACCGATCCTCTTGTCTCTTTGTGTCACAGCCTCCCACTCACCGCAAGTTGTCTTTCAGGTCGCACTTGCGATTGAAAAATATAAATAGAGTGGTTTCTCGATCTGGGAGAGTAACTGTCTGACCGGAAAATCTACCAGAGATCTCTTCCGAGCGTGGCCACGCATTTCCAGTCACTACTCCTCGAGTGGCCTGAAGATGTTAATACCCAACGTGGGTGGACAATTCATGTTGACCCAACTTACACTGTATAATGCAGATCACCATGACCCAGAAGATGCCCATCAGCCTCCTATCAGGGCACGACCTACGACAAAAAGCAAGGTCAATCGGATACTACACCAACTCAGGTAAATGGTCGCCAGTCTAAAGAATCGACTCATAGGAATAATATTGAAATCCCTGCCACGACCAGGCTTTAATAATTTTGATAAAGGGATCCTATAAAGGTCACTGTCCGACAGAGTGTCATACAGTCTGCCTATGTAAACGACCAGTCATCTCCATGACCCCATGGCGCTGAACTGGCCATCGATCGACTTACAATCTAGTCACTTCGAGACATCACCTCATATGAGTGACTAGGGACAATAGAACTAAGTTTATCTTGTTCACTTGAATTGTGTTCAACTTTTCATAAAACCAATTCAGATAAAACAAAGTATTGATATTTAGTCAAACTAAAATAAAGAGTTCATATAAAACTCGAACAATGAATTGCAATTATCATATATGTAAACATTGATACAATATTCAACTATTACATATCATATAATCTAGAGGAAGTCAGGTAGTCGTCTTAATCCTATTGCGACGACATGCCCATCATGCTTAGCCTTTGAAAGAGGCTTGGTTAAAGGATCAACGATGTTATCGTCCGTCCCAACCTTACATACATCAATTTCCTTTCTCTCCACATAATCTCTAATTACATGGTAATTACTAAGTACATGTCTAGACTTGTTACTAGACTTGGGTTCCTTTGCTTGAAAGATAGCCCCACTGTTATCACAATATATCGTGATTGGATCTGCGGCAGTGGGGACTACCCCTAGACCTTCAATGAATTGCCGAATCCACAAAGCTTCCTTAGCAGCCTCTAATGCTGCAAGGTACTCAGCTTCTGTTGTAGAATCTGCAGTAACGCTTTGCTTGAAGCTTTGCCAGCAAACAGCTCCTCCATTCAACACAAAGACATAGCCGGATTGGGATTTTAAGTCATCCCTATCAGTTTGGAAACTAGCGTTCGTGTAACCCTTTACACGCAACTCAGTTTCTCCTCCAAACACCAAGCACGAATCTTAGTTCTTCGTAAGTACTTAAGTACGTTCTTGACGGCTATCCAGTGACTCTCACATGGATTGGCTTGATAACGACTCGTCATGCTCAAAGCATATGCAACGTTGGGGCGAGTACACATCATAGCATACATGATTTATCCAACTGCGGAAGCATAAGGAACCAATTTCATACGTTCAATCTCTTCGGTGACGGTAGGACTCTGCGATTTACTCAGAGTGATACCATGACCTATGGGAAGAAAGCCTCTCTTTGAGTCTTTCATTTTGAACTGATCAAGAATCTTATCTATATAAGATTCTTGACTTAATGCTAGTATCCTTTTCGATCTATCTCTATAGATCCGGATACCCAAAATGCGTTGTGCCTCTCCCAAGTCCTTCATCTGGAAATGTTTCCCTAGCCACTCCTTTGTAGAAGTAAGCATTGGTATATCATTCCCAATGAGAAGTATGTCATCCATATACAAAATAAGGAAAGTAACTTTGCTCCCACTAAACTTCATGTATAAACATGGCTCCTCGACACTTCGAGTGAAACCGTTTTGTTTAATAACATGATCGAAGCGATCATTCCAACTTCTGGATGCTTGCTTAAGACCATAAATGGATCTCTTAAGTTTGCATACTTTCTTAGGATTGGATTTATCCACAAAATCTTCAGGTTGTGTCATATACACTTCCTCTTCTAGAATCCCATTCAAGAAGGCGGTTTTGACATCCATTTGCCAAATTTTATAGTTATGAAAGGCGGCAACCGCTAAGAGAATCCTAATGGATCGAAGCATAGCAACTGGGGCGAAGGTTTCATCATAGTGTAAACCATGAACTTGAGTGAAGCCTTTTGCCACCAATCTAGCTTTGTAGACATTATTATGTCCATCTATGCCGATTTTGATCTTGTAGATCCACTTGCACGGAAGAGATCGTACCTTCTCAATTAAGTCTACCAAGTCCCATACTTCATTTTCGCGCATAGAATCCATTTCGGATCGCATGGCCTCGCGCCAATGCGTGGAGTCAGGACTAGAAACGGCCGACTTGTAGGTGGTGGGTTCGTCATTATAAAAAAGTAACAAATCTCCATCTTCCTCGATGCATCCAAGGTAACGATCAGGTTGATGAACAACTCTACTTGACCTTCTAGGGACAACAACCGTTTCAGACGAGGAGCGAACGTTTTCATCTACTTCATTCTCGGTTTGTGGCTCTTGAACTTCATCAAGTTCAAACTTTCTCCCACTCTCTCTATTAGAAATAATATCGTTTTCTAGAAAGACAGCATCACGAGACACAAACACTTTGTCCTCGTGACGGTTGTAGAAGTATTAACCGCGTGTTTCCTTAGGATACCCTACAAAAAGACATTTGTTGGATCTGGGTGCGAGTTTGTCCTTAGACTTGTCATGAATATACACCTCGCAACCCCAAATTCTCATAAATGACAAATAAGGAACCTTTCCTTTCCATATCTCATATGGAGTCTTATCTGCTGCTTTAGTTGGGCTACGATTTAGTGAAAAAATTACGGTTAAGATAGCAAATCCCCAAAATGAATCAAGTGTTGGAGAGAGTGTCCTCAACAATAGTGCGATCACATAATTAAATCTCAAAAATAAGAATACAAAGGGATGATGAATATTATAGTCCACTTGTCAACATTAATCGGTAACGATTGGCTCACTTGAGTTTGACGTTACTGTCCTATGACGGTGGTGATCAGTTGATCCCTTGAGGTCACACCTAAAGGACAATCCCCTAATCATGTGCATTAATGGATTGTATAGCGATACAGAATAAATAACCCCTTAAATTGAACTAAGTTTATATTTTAAGTGAGAAATATATCTTATTGTAATATGATTAAAAAAGATTCATTTTTGGTAATTTAATTGTTATATTACTAAGAATGCATTATGTTTATGATACATTTGAGATAAGCAAAATTGGTTGATTATAATTACGAATTGTTGTAGATTATATTAACCAAATATGAGATGACCCATTTTATTTACATGTAATTATAAAATGTGACTTAAAATGTTAAGTCTAATTTATTTGTTATGAAATTGCATTTAAATTGGTTAAATGCACATTTATAAGCAAAAATTACATGTTACATGTCAGATGTCACATATGTGTCAAATGACAGATTGCAAAAATAAAATGGACACCCATTTTAAGTGAGATGCACCAGTTTTATGTAGTGTACAAGAGGATGATTAGTTTTTGTGTATTAATCTAATTGAGAATTAGATGTAATCATATACTAGACTTATTCTTACACACTACCTATTTACATTGTTAAGAACAATTGAAAGTGACCACACACCCCACAATGGGGGCATGTGGCCGGTGCTAGTGAAGAGGAAAAGAGGACAAGTTTCCTCTTATTTATACCACACTCCATCTCATATTTTCTTTTATGTAAAAAATCTCTACTTCTCTCTAACTTCTCACTAAGCTTAAAGAAGTTCCACACAACTTAGTTCATATTTCTAATAATATTACTAGTGTAGTAATAAGAGGTTATTAGATTTATTTTAAGGGCTTATACTATTATATACTAGTGTAGTAATTTAGTAGAGATTAAGGGGTTGTCTTGGGTGCTACTAATTGGAGAGTTTCTACTTTGAAACTTGGAAGATCATCCTCATATTACTAGCTCAAGAACAATATTTGAAAGGAGTTCAAATATTGTGCCCATATTTTCATAATCAATGTAAGAAATTGTTCTTTTATTATCTTTTGTAATGCATGCATAAGGTCCATATAGTTTAAGAGTAAACTATTTGTATTATGATATTAGAGATGTCTAATATCAAGTTTAAGAAACTTACAAGTGGTATCGGAGCTTTGGTTGTTGCATGCATAATCGATTTATAGTTTTTTCGAGTTAATGTAACTTAAAGAAAACTAGTAATTTGTGTTTTATGAGATAAAATCACAAAGTCATTTGGATGTCATATATTCTGGTCCTTATATTATTTTAGGTCGTGTTGATGATTTATGGAAATTTATATTGCTCAAAAATAATTTTTAGTGTTTTTATTACATTTTAATGAGTAAAATGATGTTTAAAATGCTAAAACTAGTTAGACAGATCTTCTGATCGTGAAACTTTTACACAATATCACACATGCATTTTACTTACTGTATGAAAATTTTCGTGTGAATTGGACCTATTTCTAATGATTTATAATTTTTATATGATAAAATAAAATAAATAAAGGTCAAATGGTTAAAAATAGTTTTGCTTTAAATATAATCATGAAATTTTAGTATTTTGTCACATGCATGTTTTCCTGACAGACTAGAAAAGTTCAGAATGATATGATTTGTGTAGCTTGATTTATGAGTTTTTAATGTAAAAATGGCATAAATAATGACTTCTTTAGCAAATATAGCTAAAATAAATTTCATGTAATGAAAAAATTATTCCTGGTTGCTTTAATGTCCCAAATTTCAGATCAAAGGTTGAAAATTTAATATGATTAATTTTTGCATGCTTTATGTATTTTATTTGATAAAACCGATAAAGCGCAACCAATTTTCTCAAAATTGATTCGAAATTTTTAACCTTAATTTTTGACATTATGAGTGTCATATAAATGTTTCAGAATGTTCAAAAATTTAAAATTTGAAATTTGAAATTATTGTAATCAAATTTGGATTTATTTGATTAAAATATGATTTTAAAGTCTAATTTTGAGTAATTATATAACAACAAGTTGAATTATTGTCAAAAATTGAGTGATGACTAATTTTTGAGGCGTAAATCAGTTGGGATAGTTAAATTTGCCTTAAATATGATTTAAGTATTGTTTGGTTATTTTAAAGTGCTATTTTCACGCATTTCCGTAAAACCGGGTTATATACGATATAAACCGTTTTATAGGGCGATTTAGCATTTAATATGCGCATGTTTTATGCATATTATAATGCTGTATTTTTATTTATGAATGTCATATTTTGGTTTATGTAATTTGGAATTATGTAATTTATTCCTTGTATGGCCTTAGTTTTAATCGATATTACCCGAAATGTAAGGTAATACTGATTCGGTTGTAATTTAATGTGATCTCGTATCACTTTTATTGTATTATTTTATTTTTACAAATGTATAATAGGAAATTATTGTAATTTTCTTATATATTTTGTAATCATTTGTATTACCGGAGTTTCCCAATGACGTTGCCATTCAGAAAGGCTTTCCGAGATAGACGGTGACTTTGGGAGGCGTGCTCATGAAGTTCAAGGGACCAAAGGAGTTGGTTTCCGAATTTGTAATAGATTATATGATTTTCTATTCTAGGAAAGGCCATACTAGGAGTTTTACTTTTATGTTTGCATTTTATTTAATATGTTTGCATGCATTGCCAAATCGCCATAACATGACATGCATATTTTATCGAGTATTCGACCGTGTCAATTAAAATTATCGTTAATTCATCAATTTAGTTCTCTTAAACGAAATAGATAATAAATTGACATGACCTCTCATAATAAGTAATTGAGATAAAGCCTTATCAAATAGTAGAATCCATGAATCCCAATTTCGCAAGGAAGTAGGCTCGGCTCACCGGGGTGCTAAACTTGTTACGTTGAGTAAGTGGGGTAATAAAGGTTATTATTTCGAAATTTGGATTGAGCTCAACGGAAGTATTCGCGACCGTAGCCGCATGTGTTCCGGGCTTAAGATAAATATTAAAGTAATATTATCGACCGAGAGTTCTAATGTAGAATCGATTAAAGAGTTAATCCACCGAATTATGTTAATGAGGGATGAATCGGCTCACCGTGCCCAAGTTGATATGAATTTGGATCTAGGAATCATTTGTAGTAGTTGGGTAGAGCTCACTATTTAAATGTTAAAACTTGTTTAAAATGTTTACAAGTATTTAAAATGATAAATGTTAACATTTGCTTTATGTCTAAAATTTGTAGTTAATATTGTTTATTCGCAATGACAAATGATAATTCATCCACCACCACCAATACTCCAACTCTCACGAATATCTCATGGCTTCGATCCTTCATGGACGATGCAAGTTAGAAAAGAATGGCGTAAATTTTGCTGATTGGGATGCGCAACTCCGCTTAGTCGCGGAAGGTGACGACAAGCTTCGTTACCTTACCGAGGCCTCTCCCACCGCACCTAACGAAAGGTCAACCGCCGGCGCAAGGCTAGCCTATGAGGCTTACCATAAAGAGTCCGCCGCGATCAAAAATGTTTTGATCTTCTCGATGGAGGCCAATCTCCAAGGGAGTGCCATAAAGATAAGCACGGCCTATGAGATCTATGCCAAGCTTGTGACCATGTTTTCACAAGCTCCTAAGATCATTCAAAATGAGACGGCTTCTGCGTTTTTCGACATGAATCTTAAAGAGGGCCAAAATGTTAGCCCTCATGTACTCAAATTTATTGAGCATGTCGAGACTCTCAAATTGCAAGGGGTTGACCTTCCCGAACAACTTGTTATTGACCTTGTACTACACTCCTTGGGGAATATCAAGGTATATGTGCAGTTTAGGGTACACTACAATATGCAAAACATGAAAACCTCTCTTCATGAGTTGCACAAGATGCTTGTGCTAGTGGAGAGAGACATGGGGCTAAATGTTAGCACCTCCAAGGATGTACACAATATCAATAGCAAGCGTAAGAGGAAGTTCAAAAGGGGTGGTAGTAAGGGAAAGAAGCCCTCCACCTACCAAGGCAAGGGAAAAGCTATTGAGAATAGCTCACCCAAGCCCAAGAAAGGTGCCTCGACTGAGGACAAATGCCATTATTGTAATGGTGTAGGGCATTGGAAGAGGAATTGCCCCAAATATCTAGGAGATATCAAAGCTGGAAAGATTGTTTCAGTTGGTAAATAATTATACCTATCATTTATGTTATGATGTCAACTTTGGTATATAGATACGAGTTGTGATTCTTACCCTTTTTATTGTAATTAGGGCATCCGAGCAAGGATAAAGGCATAGACAAGCAAGCCTAAGAAGGCTCTTCAAGGGAAGCTAAAGTAGCCACCCATGGTTGAAGACCTAAGGAAGCTTGGTCTCGAGATTGTCTCCCCTTTTGATTGTATTATGGTTGTTTAAAACTTTTTATTTCCTTGTTGGACATGGAAGCTTTATTTTCAAGAACAATGTGTTGTAATTGAATATTTGGTGACTTGGTTTTCAACCCAAGTCACTCGGTTTGTGGAAACTTTTATTGTTCTAAAAACATGTCATTATACATAACTTGCGCTAATAACATAAATTGTATTAACTCAAATTGATCATATTAGTATTATGATGATTGAATCATTATAATAAGTTCAAAAACTAAGAATACAATTCTTACTTTGAAAGATCAATTGTTAAGTCAAATTGAGTGCTTGAACTCTAAGTAGGGAATCTACCATACCAATTGGCCACACCACTTATAGAGATAGTATTTGACATGAATATGAGTCCAACTCTTTAGCTTATAGAACTAGTCTATCTCAAAGCTAAGATTCGATGTCTTTACAATAAAGTCTTTAGTAGATCACTTAAGGTCATGTTGTGATACTTCTACCTCCCTCACGAATATGAGTACAAAATTGTTTGTGGCTCGTAAGACTATATTTAAAGAAAATAGTTATATTTTTCTAAAGATAGAGTGGGAGAAAATAAGACACAAGGTAAAACTAGTTAAGAACTAGTGAGGAAACCAAAAGAAAATGTTCTTAGGTTAGACTCAAGACTAGTGAGGAGACCAAAAGAAAGCGTTATTAGGTGAATCCTTTAGACTAGTGATGAGACCAAAAGAAAATGTTCTTGATATAATAAGATTATGATCTATGAAGTGGAAGCACCTAGAAATTTTAAAATTTGATTTTCTAACACAAGAGGCTTATGAAACTAAATGGAATCTATGCAAAGAAATGATGTATTTGGAATTGTCCAATTATAGTTGCATGGATAGACATGAAGATGTCTGCAAAAGCTAAGTTAATGTGTAACTATGCTTAGATCCAAGTCATCAGTAAAACACTTCACGGTAGGTGTGTACAAGATACACAACAAAACCACATGTCCAAATAGGGATTTGGAATGGGATGTGTACGTGACACAAGCCTAAGGTTTCTACCAAAAAGTTATGATGATCTTTTCTATTATGCAATATAAGAAGAGTTTCACTCGAATTGTCGAAAAGTCATGTATAGACATGAAGTTCAGTGGGAGTTAAAGTCTTGTATAGACATGAAGTTAAGTGGGAGTTAAAGTCATGAAAAGACATGAAGTTCAATGGGAGAAATTGTTTTCTACGTGAATGAAGTATCACACATTGTGAGTGACGTATTCATATTACCTTTTTGAAAAGAGTAGTTGGATTTTAATGCTGGATGAAAGAGGGCAAGATGTATACTAAAATCAAAATCTATTCTGGAATAGAAGATTTTATTTTGGCATTTAGAAAAGTGTCTTACATCGATAAGATCCTTAATCTATTTCAACAAGTTAAAATAGGTTATTCATGTTGATGAAAGTGGGGTCACTATGAAAGGATCATAGTCATCCACTGAACCTAAGAGTTGTTGATCATATGAGTACTAATGTTTCCGCCATTAGACCAATCATGTATGCCATTACATGCACATACCTAAATGAATTGTATGCTGGGAGCATGACAAGCCTATAACAAATCAATCCACATGAGTGTCATTGGATGGCCTACTAGAAAATCCATAGGGCTCTAAAGGAGAACTAGGGATTCATTCTTGTGTTTGGTAGAGATAATTTGGATATGTGGTAAAAGTTACACAAACGTAAATTTCCAAACTTAAAAGGATTTATCGAAATCCTAGGCATACTTTTGTTATACAAGAAGCGAATAACTAAAAGAATGATTGAAGAGTCAATCATTATAAATTCTACAAAAAGAGACTTAGTACATTATGATGAGGATAAGGTGGCTTACAAGGAGCTAATGGTATATCCTTTCACCGAAATACCTATCAGTTATCATGATAACGAGTGGGAGAACCTTTCAAGTTAAAGAGCCCAACACTAGATAGAGATCTAGACATGTACGTAGATGAATTCGAACATTGGATGGAAGGAAAAAGCAATTTACAAAGGTTGGAATAAATGAATACATGGTATATTCACTACCCAAGCCTTTATTGCATTTAATAAGATCGTCATGAATTGTCATGGACAAAATAAACTTTAGGTTATATGATATGAAGCAATAACATTGTGTTGATTGTTCATATATGATAATCACATTTATCGTTTCTAAAACTCGTTTTTGTGCTTTGTTATATCCCAATGGGTTGTAGAGACAACTATTGAACCCCATTAAAGTGGACTGGATTAACATAGCATTGGCTCCTAGTTGCTTATATGAGGTGACGTCTCCAAGTGACTAGAGTGTGATGCGATTGGTGACAAGTTCAAGTGTCATAGGGTCATAAGGGATGACCACTCGATCACATAGAGAAACTGTAAGGGAAAATCTGTCGGGCAGTGACCACTTATAGAGTTATGGCAATTCTTGTAGCCTGGTCGTGGCAAGAGCTACTATAGTATTCTTTTTTAGTCAATTCTTCGACTAAAGACTATTCGCCTAAGGTGGCACAGTTTCAGAGTGATTTTGATTTATGCTCTACAACCTTCGTAACTGGGGTCAAATGGGCATCTTTTGGGTCATGATCAGCTGTGGCTATCCAAAGGGAATAGTGCGATAGGAATTTTCCACCCCTTGTCAGGGTTGTTTTAAAATCTCAAGGCCACTCGAGGAGGAGTAAGCTGAAAATGCGTGGCCACGCTCGGAAGGTATCTATGGTAGATAATTCTGGTCAGACTGTTACTCTCCAGATCAAGGAAACCACTCATGATATGATCAAATGCAAGTACGGCCTGCAAGACACCTTGCATTGAGTGGGAGATTGTAATAGGACAAGAGAATTGGTGACGCACACTTGTCTCGGACAAGTGGGAGATTGTTGGAGTGAGTGTCCTCAACAATAGTGCGATCACATAATTAAATCTCAATAATAAGAATACAAAGGGATGATGAATATTATAGTCAACTGGTCAACATTAATCGGTAACGATTGGCTCACTTGAGTTTGACGTTACTGTCGTATGACGGTGGTGATCAGTTGATCCCTTGAGGTCACACCTAAAGGACAATCCCCTACTCATGTGCATTAATTAATTGTATAGCGATACAGAATAATTAATTCCTTAAATTGAATTAAGTTTATAATGTAAGTGAGAATTATATCTTATTGTAATATGATTAAATAAGATTCATTTTTGTTAATTTAATTGTTATATTACTAAGAATGCATTATGTTTATGAAACATTTGAGATAAGCAAAATTGGTTGATTATAATTACGAATTGTTGTAGATTATATTAACCAAATATGAGATGACCCATTTTATTTAAATGTAATTATAAAATGTGACTTAAAATGTTAAGTCTAATTTATTTGTTATGAAACTGCATTTAAATTGGTTAAATGCACATTTATAAGCAAAAATTACATGTTACATGTCACATGTCACATATGTGACAAATGACAAATTACAAAAATAAAATGGACACCCATTTTAAATAAGGTGCACCGGTTTTATGTAGTGTACAAGAGGATGATTAGTTTTTGTGTATTAATCTAATTGAGAATTAGATGTAATCATATACTAGACTTATTCTTACACACTACCTATTTACATTCTTAAGAACAATTGAAAGTGACCACACACCCCACAATGGGGGCATGTGGCCGGTGCTAGTGAAGAGGAAAAGAGGACAAGTTTCCTTTTATTTATACCACACTTCATCTCATATTTTCTTTTATGCAAAAAATCTCTACTTCTCTCTAACTTCTCACTAAGCTTAAAGAAGTTCCACACAACTTAGTTCATATTTCTAATAATATTACTAGTGTAGTAATAATAGGTTATTAGATTTATTTTAAGCTCTTCTACTATTATATACTAGTGTAGTTTAAGAGTAAACTATTTGTATTATGATATTAGAGACGTCTAATATCAAGTTTAAGAGACTTACATCAGGAAGCTCTGTGAGACTCATCATTGACCGAACCATATCTAATAAAGTTCTGTTTCTCCTTTCGGACATACCATTTAGTAGGGGTGTTCCAGGAGGAGTCCATTGTGATACTATGCCACAATCTTTTAGATGTGAATCAAATTCATTATTTAGATATTCACCACCACGATCGGATTGTAGGGTTTTAATCGTCTTATTCAATTGGTTTTCTACTTCATGTTGAAACTCTTTGAACTTTTCAAAAGCTTCACTCTTATGCCTCATTAAGTAGACATATCCATATCTACTCAAATCGTCAGTAAAGGTAATGAAATAGTTATAACCACCTCTAGCTTGGAGAGTCATTGGGCCACATACATCCATATGTACAAGGCCTAATACCTCACTTGCTCGTGTTCCTTTTCCCGTAACAGGAGCACGAGTCATCTTGCCTAAAAGGCAAGATTCGCATACACCATAAGATTCCTAATCAAATGGTTTGAGAAGTTTCGTTGAAACAAGTCTCTTTATGCGTCATTCGTTTATATGATCTAAACGACAATGCCAAAGGTATGATTGATTAGTTTCACCTAATTTTAGCTTCTTACTCTCTACATGATAAACTTCATTAACATTATATAGAACATAAATACCTCCAATAGAGACGACTTTACCATAAAACACATCATTAAAAGAAAACGAACAACCATTGTTCTTGATTACAAAAGAGAAACCCTCCGCATCAAGCACGGATATGGAGATAATGTTCTTGGTCAAGGAGGGTACAAAATAACAATTATTTAAATAAAATTCAAGACCACTAGCTAAGGTGAGTACATAAGTTCCTACGGAAACAACGACTATTCTTGCTCCATTTCCCATGCGTAGGTCTACATCACCTTTGTCTAGTGCTCGCACATCCTTCAGCCCCTGTAAATGATTATAAAGGTGAGAACCACATCCGATATCAAATACCCAAGTAGAAGTGCAAGCATAGTTAATATCTATCATATAGAGTGAAGAGAGGATTATATCTGATGGTCTCACACATCCATCCTTCTTATCCTTCAAGTACTTGGGACAATTGCGTTTCCAATGTCCCTTGCCTTTACAATAAAAGCATTCGGCGTCGGCATGCTTCTTGCCCTTAGCCTTGGCAATTCTATACATTATAGCTTTGCCCTTTCCTTTACCATGCTTCTTAAATTGGGCCTTAGCTTTGCCCTTTCCCTTTTGAACCCCAAGACTTAAGTTCTTCAACTTCAATGAAAGAACATCCTTTATCTCACTCCCACTTGCCTCCATATCTCGTTCGACTTGGGTAAGGAGAGCATGGAGCTCATGAAAGCTCTTGTCCATGTCATGCATGTTAAGTTCGCCCTAGTTAGGGCAAACTTGAGAGGAAGTGAGTGAAGGATGCGGTCAACCTCTAGCTTCTTTGGAATCTTAACCCCTAGACACTCTAGGTGTCCACATGCTTAACCATCTTGAGCACGTGTGGGCCAACCTTTTGGCCCTTGTCTAGCTGGGCTTCAAAAAGCCATGTCATAGCATTGTATTGGCGTATGTCAGGTGACTGAGAAAACGCCAAAGTCACCCTCGAGAATATCTCATATGCTCCTAGGGTGATGTATTGTTGCTTAAGACTAGAGGACAATGACCAAATCAAGATCATATTGACATCATGGGATACTTTCAAGTACTCCTCATAAGCGGCTTTGGCCGCATTAGCGGCCCTTGGGCCGGGTTCATTGGGAGGGGTTTCGGTCAAGTAGCGCAAGATGTTATCCGATAACGCCGCACTCTTAATTGTTTGCTCCCACTCGACGAAATTAGATCCGTCATCTTTTAAGATGCATTTGTCCATTACGGACCTTAGCCCTGAGTCTTTTCCAAGTTGAACGGTATTGTTGTTATTGTTTGCCATTTACGAATTGAATTACTACAACAAAATTAGGAAATATTAACATTCAATGTTTTAAACAATTTTACTCTCGAAAACAATTTTAAACAAGTCACTAATTTAATGACCCCTCACGAAATTATTTAAGCGATTCCGAGACCTGCATTTTAGATTAAATTGAACAAGTTATGCCACCTTTATGTAATAAACGGTAAGCCAACACTTTGACTAATTTTACTCCTAGAATTCTCGGTCGACGGATTTCATCCAAACCCGTCTCCTAGTCCCGAGATAACGCTTATCCCGTTGAGACCAATCCAATTGAGGCATGTGATCGCATCACCCTACTTACCTGAGGTAAAAAGGTCCACGTTGTGGTTGTCCTAATGAACACGAGATTCATAGGTGCTTAAGTTGGTAAGGCTAAATCTCAATTCAATTTTAAGTTGTGTGAGAGGTCTTGCCAATTTAGTTATTAATTGCCTATAAGTGAACTAAGTCGGCGAATTTTAAATAACGTTGAATTGACAATCGCGAATTAAAAATGCATGTTGGCGGTTTTGGCATGAGCGGAAAACATAAACAAGCAATTAAAAATTAATAAATCCTAGTATGGCCACCTAGCTAATCTTATTAACTAGTTGATTACAAAATCGAAAACCAACTCCATGGTCCCTTGGCTCTTCATGGAAAAAAAACTCCAAAATGGCACCGTCTTTTGGAACACCGACTTCGGAAAACTCCGTCTTGATAATAAATAATTACAAAAAAAATGAATACATAGAAAATTCTTATTATACATTTGATCTATAAAATGAAAGTATTAAGTATTACAAAACGGCGATACAAGATCGCAATAAATTACAACCGAATCGGTATTCCCTTACATTACGGGTAATACCGATTAAAAATAATCTAGGCCATACTAGGTACAACTTGCATTAAAATAAATAAATGACATTCATTCATTCAACATACACAACATAAATAAAATTCTGTAAAATTCATGCCAAAATCGCCCTAAACACTTGTCATGCTCATTCTAGCTCGGTTTTATGGATTTTATCGATTTTTAACCATTAAAAATCAATAATCAACACTTAAATCGTATTTAAGCTCAAAATAATTATATAATCTGATTTAAAACTCATAATTAGTCCCCACTAATATTGTTTGTGTTTAATTAGTTTGATTTGATCGTATATGCTAAATATAGAGGTTTAATCATAACATTTATGAAATAAACCCAAAATAAAATTAAACATCATAAAACTTTGAAACCAAAAATTTTTTACATTCTGGAACATTACCAGGAACTCCAAAAAATAAAACATTTGCCCAAAAAATTTTATATTAGTTTAATGAACAAATAACTTTGTATTTAACGGTTTTATCAAATAAAAACCATTAAGTATAGTAAAACAGTGAAACAAATTATGAAATATCACCAACAAGATATAAATCAAAAATTAAAATGTACCAAAAAATTTCATGACCATAAAAGGACGTTTCAATTTTTATGAACATTATAATTTCATATTATCGACTTTTATCTCATAAAAATCAATAAACATGCAATACTTAATTAAAAGTCACGAAATTTTACATAAAGTATGTAAGACATGCATGTGAGATCATGTAAAAAATTTGTGGCCATAATCAACATGCAACTATTTTTAGTTAACTTTTAACTCATAAATTGCATGTTAACTCGATCGGTTTAAAAGGTATATATCATAATAAATAGCAAATAAATCCGTAAAATCACAAAATTTGACCACAAACATTTTGAAGTCAGTAGGTACGCATGCACCAAAATTTTTGTCCAAATCAAATTTAAACTTTAATTTTTGATTTTATTGGTTATCTTATAGCTTTAATAAAAATGCCCAAAATGAACATGCATGCTACAAGCTAGCTCTGATACCACATGAAAGGCCATACACCCTAATTAGACTCTTCTAATTAGTTACTAATTAACTTGTTAATTTAGTATTTAATTATCTATGTAACATGCATGCAAATATAAAGGCATAAATAAACATAAGATGAAATTTCCTTACATTGAGAAATTTCGGTTTAAATGGGCACAATATGAAACTCCTTTTCTTATTGCTCTTGAGCTAAAAATAATAGGATGAACCTTCTTGAATGAACTTTCAATGTAAAAAGTCTCCTTCCAACATGCACCCAAGACTAACCCAAACAATCACTATAATTTTAGACTAGAAAAATATAGTGACAAGAAGTGACTAATAATAGGTTTATTACTACTCTAGTAATTTAAGAATATTAGTTTATTTGAGAGTTTTAGAGAGAAGTTGGAAAAAATAGCAAAACAAGTAGAAAATGAGCAAATGAAATGAACAACCAAAGTGCCCTTTTATAGACACATTTGGCCGGTCACCATACTCTATTTTGAGCCATTATTTTGCTTATTTTTAATCTCATGCAAATAGCTTGAGTGTGGGTAAGAGGATGATAATGATCATGTGTCATAAAATGTCATAATCACATGTTGTAGTATAAGAAAAAAAATGAACAAAATCATTCATTGCACTCACACGGAATCCGGCCTATACATGGCTAAATGGTCCATTTTGATTTTTGATATTTGTCCCACAAATACTTATAATCATATTTTTAATTATCTAGTATAATTAAGTGTTAATTTGATCATTTAACAATTAAATGATTCAAATTAATAAATCAAT
Source organism: Heliosperma pusillum (assembly GCA_022085475.1). Lineage (NCBI taxonomy): Eukaryota > Viridiplantae > Streptophyta > Magnoliopsida > Caryophyllales > Caryophyllaceae > Heliosperma > Heliosperma pusillum. The sequence goes on along the minus strand of JAIUZE010074697.1, from coordinate 33,548 downwards.
ATATATATATATATATATATATATAAAAGAGGCTTTTTTCAAGTCACGTGAATGGTTCCCCCTTTATAGGAACTCTTAAAATAAAAATAAATTCATACATATATTTTCCAAGTTATGGTTGAACTCCTAGATTTTGATTATTTTTTTTTAATTAAATATTTTCCTTATAATATTATCAACTTTTCAACATTATATTCTTACATATACTTTCCAAGTTATGGTTGAACTCTTAAATTTTGATTATATTTTTTAAGTTAATTATTTTCCTAATAATATTATCAACTTTTCAACTTTTTAGAAACTCTTTAAATAAAAGTTAAATTCATAACTATTATTTGTCCCACATTGGAAAATAAAATATTACATATAAATAATAGAATTGTCCCACTGCGACAACCCTCGCGAATGCGGAAATAAAACATAACAAGCATGTGAATTAAATAGCGGAAAATACGATGTTTTTAAAACTTTTATACATGCAAGAAGAAGTATACGAGGAGTGTCAAATATTACAAACCAAAGTACGAAATATACTACGACAAGAGACGTAGTCTCTCAAAAGGTTAACAATGTCAAAGTGATTAGCAACTAGCTAAAAATAACGTCTAGAGGTGTTTCATCCAGGGACAACGCCCGCTAGCTCACACCCGAACCCAAAATATCAAGCAAAAAGCCATCCATGCAAGCAACCTGTTCATCCATGAAAAATATGAACGCCACAGTCAGTGGGGAGTAACTCCGGTTCTCCCAGCCATATCACATTAAACGTACATAAAAGGAAATACAAAAGTAGAAGCATGCATATATAGATATACATGTGAAATACGATAAGGATAGATATGCAATTCAATATATAATGATAAGAGCATATGAAGTACAATCCGTAACCATCATGCTATAGATAGACTCGGGGAAGACACTCTTAGGCAACCAAACGTCATTTAACTATTCCCGAGTCATCTAAAATCCCGAGTCATTTAACTATTACGGTTTTAAACCGAACGTCATTTAACTATTCCCGAGTCATCTAACTATTCCCGAGTCAAACCCGAAACCCGACTTTGGCATGAGTCACACGCCCCATGTCATCTTTTTTCACTCACTTTGGATATTTTCAATTCTTTTGATTTAACTAATAATAATATCTTAGATATTTATAACTTTATCGATCCGTCAACGAAAATTACGCAAATCGTTTACAAAACAGACCCGACAATCACCAAGCCACACGGCTCCTCTTCCTCTAATAGGGCTAGATATTTTGCTTTCTTTTGATTACAATAACATAATATCAAGATATTTGATTTAATTAACTTAATATCTAATTAATTACCTTATTATAATGATAAAACCCGAGTCAATTCCATAACAACAATTTCAAAACCCGACTCATTATTTTCCTCTATATTACACGGCACACACCACCACATTACTCACCACTTATCTTTTCATTTTACACTAAATCAACTTAATACCTGTTTAATACTTTCTTTAATATAATCAAAATCGTTCTTGGTGTTCTTGAGCGTTCTTCATCGTTCTTGAGCAAAATCGTCACAAAACATTCGGTACTTGTTCAAATCCGTCCTAACTTATATTTCTAGAATCTCCTCTTCGCTCTCCATCTTCAAGTACGGTTTATTTTTAATTCCGGCAAAATCGTTTTCAACACTTTAATTATGGAAAATCAAGTTTTAATTCTAACAAATATTTTTCTTGTCATTTCTTATAGGGGAAGATTTTGAAGACGAGTTTGGTGACTCGTAGATTTTAGGAGAAGATTAGAAGACGGGTTTCTTATTTTCTTAGTTCTTATTTTTTTGGTGCTACTTGATTTTGCTAGCTAAGGTAACAATTCCGATTTACTCGACGAATTAATGTCACAAATCTTTTGTTTTAGTTCATATTATTGTTACTTATGATTTTTAGTAGTAACATGATAAGTAGTATGATTTGTATGTTGTATGGAATTTTTAATATGTTAGTGTTCTTGACATATTTAGATGATTTATTTATAACCATGATTTTTGTATGATTGATGGTTAAATTGGTTGTTAAAAATGGATGTTGTTAATTAAAAACATGTTAGAATTAATTTGGAATTGTGGTTGTTTGAACCGTGGAGAATGGCCGGAAAAACCAGCCCAAACTGGCCGGTTCAGGCCCGGTTCAGGCCGGTCCAGCCCGGTCTGGATTTGGTCCGGGTATGGTCCTTGGGTTTTGTGTCGATACTTGTTTGTTTTGTTGTTGTTATGACGGGTTTTAAATATGTTAAGCATGCGGGAAATATTAAGAAACGGTTTTTAGTAAAGTCGATCAAAAAGCCCAAAAAAGCCAAAACAGCCGTGGGCCCAGTCCAGGCCCGTGTTAGGTCCGGCCCAAATCAGCCCATGAGTCAACTTTTTAGACTTGTGACGGTTTTTTTGAGTTTAGTGTTAATTTATCGTGTTTTGTAATATTTAGCAAGTGGGAAATTTTAATAAGTAAATCATTTAAATTAAAAGTATTTTTCATAATATTATAATTCCTCACATGTTAGAAATTATAATACGAGATTATAGTTTATTTAGATATCCTTTAAGTCATGCGGGTTTTCGTAAAATTTAATATGTCATATGTTAGAAGTTTTAATAAAATAAACATGTAATGCATATGATGATTTTTATGTTCAAGTCTAATTGGTAAAGACTCTGTTTCTAGCCGGTTTGACCAAACGGGTTTGGTCAAACTAAGATCTAGTCAGCCCCGTTTTGACTGATGACCCGTCGCGGGACTCGGGTCGGGGATTTGTCTTCAAGTAAGGTTTATTTAATTAATGAATGAGCCTTAGTAGATATGAGGCGATATGATATTTGAATATGATTTATATGCAATTAGTCACATGATAGGAAGTTTTCCCGTGACTGTTGAATTGTATGATATATGTTGTGTTGACTAAGTACCCATAGAGAATTATGAGTATATGGCGTCTTGACCATTCTAATTCTAAATGAGTATCTTGGACCATGACATAGATAGGCCGTACTATCTTTAACGAGCATATGGAGTTCACAGCTTGATAGCTTTTGTGTCACGGCCTGGGGGGGTTATCTCCAAGTCGGGGCATGGCTGCCTAATAGTTCCACTTTGGGAATGGAGCCAGCTTAAGTACTAGCCAACTCTGCTTAGGGGGTCGCCTAGTAGAGATTCTTGTGTACTTTTGGTCATGAGACGGGGAATGGAATAGCTGTTGTCGCTAGGTCTGATCACTCTAGGATAGGATGTTTTCCTACCTTAGCCTCGAGTTACAGAAGTCTTCTATTGACTGTCCTAGGAACTTATGCCTGGTTGTAGAAGTATTGGTCTTTCATGTTTGTATGATTCTATGAATCTTAGAAGGTGAGATGCAAGCCGGCTAAGGTTGATAGAGTTTGGATTACCGGTTGTTAACTGATTCACATGATATTATGTTTGATTCGGGTTTGAGTGTATCAAGGCCATGTTTTAAATGTAACCTCTGAGCCAGCATACCAGCTTCCCTACCTCGTATTATAGATTGTTAACGGATTCAAATGATAGCTTTCATATGCTAGGTTATATGTTAGTTATTTGTTTCATAACATGAAAAGCATATCGTATATGTTAAGTTTTGTATTTTCCATATACATCTCTGTTATGTTATTCATGTTTTATTAAACTCGACATTTCGTGGCTGGGAGAACTCGGAGTTACTCCCCACTGACTGTGGCTTCCGTGTTTATATTTAATGCGGTGGCAGGTTTGTGATGCCATACTTGGGTACATTGACGAGCTAGCGAGCGAAGGTATTTACCTTGGACCTATATTCGGTTCTTAGGATTGTATATTATTATACACTCTTTTATTTCCGTATTTATACGGGAGATATGTCTCCCGTTTCAGATATATTTTATGTATAATATAAATTCCTTTTTGTTATGAACCTTTTTATTTAAGACACCTTCGTTATGATGAATATATTTAATAGTAGGTTCCGGTTTTAAAAATTACCGATTTTCACTAAAGTGAAAATATTAGAAACGTATTCTCATCTTTTATTTATTTAAATTAATTGTTTTAATTTTCCGCAAATTTGAGGGTGTCACAATAAATCATCACTAATCATCATAGTTAACATTAGCCAATACTCCCTCTTATTCACTCATTTCTTCCCCTTTCCTTTTTACACAAGAATTACAAAAATATATTTGGACCACACAAAACACACTACCCCACACACAAACGAATTTGGAACACACAAAACACACAACCCACAACTAAAAAAGGAAAGAGGGAAGAAAACCCAACTTACCCAATAAGGAAAGAGAGAAGAAATGAAATAATAGGATGAAGTATAAATTAACGATAAAAGATGATAATTAAAATAAAGCGATAAAAGGGAGACAGAATATGGTGTTTTGACTCACATGTACTTTCACAGAAGGGTACATCTTCAAAGTTTTTAAAATTAAAATTAAAAAGGATTAAAAATTTAATCTTTTAAAATTACAAAAATCAAGCTAAAGAAACAATTTCAAAAGCGATTTCGCGGTTTCGTGCGCCTCGTGCAACATATATTTGAAAAATCGATTGTGACTTCGTTTCTTACTCAATTTTCGTTCCAAAGAAGGATGATTTTGAACTCTGGGACTCCAAAAATTTGATTTGTAGGAAGAAATAGAGGTGAAAAGGATTATTTCATGACTGAACACGAACAACAATACAAGCTGTCTAGAGTTCGGGAAAACACAAACAAAAAAGCAATTCAAAATTCTAACGCTTGTCTAATGTTTTGTGTGGACTTTCAAACTTTTTTTGGGTATAAGAGGAGTCTTATGGAGGTTTCAAACATGACTTTTGATTGAGGTGGAGGCTATGGTGCTCGGTTTTTGTCGAGAGGTTGTATGAGGCTTTTTTTTTGGCTTTTCTTTTTCATGTGTTTTATTGTATTTTCTGTGTTGTTCTGTTCTAGGGTTCCTAGGCTCGGTTATATGCTGATAAAGAGTCCTCAAGATCCTCTATTATTAACTAGGGATAGAAATTGGTATATGATAGTGTTTAAGTGGGTTAGGAAAGATCTCTTACTCGGTTTTGGGAAGGAGATTGTGAGATATTTTATGAGTTGTTTCTAGACGTTATTGGAAGGGGTATGGAATGTGTTTATCTTTGGGTTCAATGCGTGTTATTAGGATGTAGGATACTCGAATTGGAGCACGAGCAAACCGGGTGAATAACATGGGTTTCATGTTATGTTTTTGTCCTTGAAACATGGGATTCGAGGGGGTTATTTGAGTAGGGTTTTGTGCGAGCTTGGATGTGGATTAGGGGATGGTTTGTGGGCTGATGGATGGGATGAGTCGTGGTTAGGTTGGGTGGCGTTGTAAGGATCAAAAGGGCTGCTGAAACAGGGCACGTGGGTTGGTCAGGACAGCTTTTGTGCGTGGGTTTTGAGTAAGGAAATAGGAGGATGTTGGGTGCTTGTTGTGGTGATAAAACCTGGGATCTCATAGGTGAGGTATGAGCTAAAGACTCCTCAAAAATTAAGCCTAGAAACAACGCAAAACGAGCTAAAAAAGCATTCCAAATTTAAGCTCAAAAACCGTCTTAAAACTTGATTGTTCAAATCAAATAAAAAGGATTAAATATGAAACTGATGAGGGATTGTCGCACACCCTTCGACCAAAATTTTTTATAAAACTTAATACCAAACTAATGAATGTAGTAGGGTAAGGATATCAATCCACATACACGGGTAAGATTGGTAGATTGGTTTCGGTTAGATTTTGCCTAGTCGATCAAATTGAGGAGTTTGAAAAATCTAAAATTAACTAAAGCGAGAAATAAAATAAACAAGCAATAAGAACAAAGATAAGATGACTAACTAAGGGAGTTATGGGGAGTTAGTGGAGTCGTATTCAATCACTAGCTCCTAGGAGGACAAAGCCTATCCAACCCATAAAATATAACAAGAAAGAGAGTGGACGGTCTTTCGATTCGAACAAACTCAACCAACCCTTAACTTAATTTCCTAATTCAAGAAGGTCATCTAAAGAAAGATGTTGATCTCGAAATTTCTAACTCGGTCAAATTTATAATTACCCGGGTCGAATTGTCACCCTAACCGAATATTTCACCAAACCCTTGGAGATTAATTCTAGTCTCTAAAATAGTAAAAAGAAAGCATAATCGTCCAATGGTGGAGCTAACTTAAGAATCCTAATCCCCTTACCCCTAACAAAAGACTACACACTAACATCATGAAAACTAAACTAAATAAATTACCTCTAATAACAATGTAATATTAAACATAATTAAAGTAAGAAAGATCAAAACTTGAACTAATTAAACATTAAACTAAAAAGATGAGAACTTGGTAATAAATAACAAAAATGAAAATGCAAAAAGAGAAATTCATACCAACTTGGAGTAGATCTAGAAATTGCTCATATAAAGATTTAATCTTGGACCTAATTCACTAGCTAAATTATTTTCTAAAATAAACTAATTGAGAGAAAATAAGAGAGGAGAAATAAAAAAAGGAAGCCACATAATTTCTAGAAATCTAGTGTAAACTAAACTAACCTAAAGTGGGAACCCCTCTAACAAAATGGTGCTCAATCGCTTTATATAGCCTAACTTACCCAACCCATAATATGATAATGGGTAATATAAATACATGACCATCAAAGGCCCAAAAGACCCACAAATATTACCTCCTCAAAATGCCAGCCCCCATTCGAAAAACCAACACTTAAAAGAAAAATAAATAAAGGCTCCACAATATAAAAGTCAACTGACTCAAAAAGAGTGAATTAAGATTTCATACAGCCGGGTGAAATATTATCTGACGTCAATTGGATTGCGCCCGAATGGGTATAGTTTCACCGGCGGCATCAAATTTCACCCATCAGTTCATATTTTTACCCGACCGCTCCTTGATTTCGCCCGATTCCAGCAACAATATTGAGGGTTGATTTCGTGATGTGGCACGGTTGTTCTGGTTGTTGCTCATTGGTGTGCGAGCTTCGTCGATAAAGGTCTAGACGATGGTGGCTGGTGATGCGCGCATATCTTGTATAACACCCGTTATCTTAGCCGTTATAACTTAATAATATTATATTAATATTAGTTAACTTAATTTTAGATTTAGATTAGGATTTAGTTTGTTGGGTAAAATCCGTGTCTAATTTATCAAATCCGATATAATTTAATAATATTAGGATTTGGGTTCTACTAGGAATTTCATGTGGGTGAAACTTCCAACCTCATATTGGGCTCTCCTATTTTTTCCACTCCCTCACTTAGCCCAAAAATCAACCACTTTTCCACTCACAAATCTCAGCACTATACACTCTTCATCCTCTCCAAAAGACCAAACCCTATTCTCACCATTGTTGAACCTTAATCCTCTCTTCACAAAACTTCACACAACTCACTCAATTCTCACTCAAATATCTTGATTTTTAGTCTAATCTTTCTCTCTTATTCTCCTCTACCTTGTTTCATAATAAATTTACCATCTTGCTCATTTTCAATTTTCCATCTTTCTCAAGGATGAATTTTATTCATCTTTTGTGTCCTTGTGTAGGTGGAGACCTTTAGGACTACTACTTAGTGGAGGAAGAGCTAGAAGACGAGTGAAGACGCAAAAAGGTAATGGTGAAGGGTTACTCGATATCAATATGTGTTTTTAAGTGTTAATTGTAGTTTTATTTAGTGAAAGATGAATCCTTTGCCTTAATTTCATACGGATATGTGTTAGTTGTTCATTCATATGTGTAAATTCATCTCATATGCTTATCTTTCACAAATCTTATACTAAGATACATTTATGTTGTTAATTATGTCTACTTATCATCCTTGAACTTAAGTTGGACAATAAATGTGCCTTTGTTCGCCTTATTTTATCTTATCCAATGATTGGTTATGATTCGAATGCATTGAATGTGGTTTGTTGATGATAAATGTTGTTTGGATTAAATGGGTATCAAAGGATTTGGAGTAATGGTTGTTGTTGAATGTTGTTTTTAGGCGTGTTGTCCCAGCCGGCCCACCGGCCGACGGTCACCCCAACTGGCTGGGAGCCCCTGTAGTTAAATTGGACAAGTTTGATGATTTTCGTGAAGCGTAAGTCCCAACCGGCCACCCGGCAGCCGGTCCCACCAGCTGGGAGTCCCCTTCTTCCCATTTTCTTCACTTTTTCAGAATGGCTCGTGACGCCCAGCTGGGTAGCCGACCGCCGGTCACACCCACCGGCTGGGAGTCCCTGTAAGTTTTCACAACCATCGTCGTCCTACCGAGAGGAAATGAGTGCTAGTGCGTATTATTATCATACTTGTTATGTACATGGTTCTAGTGCATGTCATTAACCGTGAATTGGTGTGTATGTTGAGTGTTGGATGCCTCTCCTTCTTTTATATATTATTATAATATATAATATCATACACACCAATTGTGTTCAAAGAACTCAACGAGTAGTGCTCAAATCATTACATAAGGTAAAACTGACTCAAGAGGGGACATACTAAAAACCGTCATAAATCATGTGATATAAACATGTGAGATATTATATATTCTGAACTGGTGTGTATGTACTAGCACCATGTACATAGCATGACTGTTGGATGCCTTGAATTGGTGTGTATGTTGAGTCTCTACCTTATCAAGTATATGCCACTAATGGTGAGATGTAAGCCCTAGTGTGTATATAGTTGCCTAAGAGATTCATTCCCGAGTCGGTTCATAACACGGTGCTTATTGTTTGGTATTTCACATGCTTATACCATATTATCTTGAAATGTATGTTTGTACTTCACATGATTGACTTGTATATAAGATTCTACATGTTTAATTGTGGTTTATGTATGTTTACTTGTGATATGGCTGGGAGAACCCGGAGTTACTCCCCACTGACTGTGGCGTTCATGTTTCATGAATGTACAGGTACATGTCGGTGCTACTTGGGGTTGAGACTAGTGTGAGCTAGCGAGCGTCGTTTCAGGATGATTAGCTATTACCGCCTAGACTCTTATACTTTCAGAGTTATTTGTATTTTTTTGGCACCTTTGTCTCCCTTGTAGTGATTTGTCGACCTCATCGACACTACTACTTCATTTTTTTATGTTGGATTTCATCTTTTGATAATTTTTGCGAAACATGTCTTAAAAAGTTTTAAAAATTTCCTAATTTTCGCTGCATGTTATTTGTTTATCTTTATGCTTTCGCGTGGGTTGTCACATTTGGGCTGCTCGTGGAGGTGGCGGAACGACGCTGCTGCTGGTGGCGCTCCGTTGCAATTAATGGAGTAGGAGGTGGCGCGCGCTACTGCGATTTAGGCATGGTTCATCTGGACTCGGATCAGGTGGTGCGAGCCCAGCTGCGAATTCCGCCATGGAGATCAAATTGAGTTAATGTGGTGTCGGTTGAAGGTTGGATTGTTTGTGTTGTTTATTGGGTGGTTGAAGGTGAAGGTAAGGTGGTTGTGCTGATGGTGAAAGGCGAGGCAGAGGACGGAGTGGCAGGAGGAGCGTGATGGACTGGTGATTTGTGTGGTGATGTTGTTGAATTCCATTATCCGGTTCGGATTTTGAATGAAGGGAAACGAGTTTAGGTGATGAACAATGGTGAATTTGTGATGAATTTAATTTGTGAAGATGAATGAATGATGATTGGAACAAACCAGCTGTTTTGTGTGTAATTGGGGTTCACCTTGACTTTCTCTTTTGCCATTATTTTACTTAAAAGATCAATTGTTTTGTTGATCAACTTTATTTGTTCCGTCCTTGCTCAATTTGGTACCTACAAAATAAAATGACGGAAGTAATACCAAAATCTCGGGAAATAGCGACGATTCACAATTATTACAATAAATAAAATTAATATTTTTTTTATTATAATATAAAAATAAACTATTAATCAATTAAAACACATAAAACAGAGTCAAATAAAAGTATAAATAAGAGGAAAATCGATACTAAAATATTAGTTATCAGAAACCATCAAAAAATCAAACTTATTTTTTCAAACCAAAATGTTTCAAATATTAAAATGAAAAAATTTACTAATTTATTTTCCATAAATTATAAAAAGCAAAATTTGAAAACGAAAAAACGATGAAATAAATTTCATTTATAAATCCATAAAACGACAAATTATAAGAGTTTAACTAAAATTTCATAAATTCATTTCAAAATTCAAATAATTCAAATAATTTAAATTTCATTTAAATTAACAAAATCACCAATTAATTTAAATCCCATTTAAATTAGAAAACCGTCATTTAGTTCCCACTTTACATCACATAAACTGATCTAATTAACTAAGCACTATCGATAAAAGTCCACGTGTCCTATCAGCATCATGTGTCTGGCGGGATTTTTATAAATGTCAGTACGGGTATCTACAAAGCCCCCACTTTAATTGTGGCTTGGATAAGACGAAAGTCAAACTATACCCGAAGTCTACCGATCTAAGGATTCCGCAGGTCTTTTAGGGTCCATTAGACCTACATATATAAGCTCGCCAGCCATAAGCAGATTTAATACCTCAAACACGGTTTTGGACGCCTTGACTTTAACAATTTGGATAACTGGTGAGTTGAGCCTTTTATATAGTGGCGGCCTACGTATCCGTTTGCGACGGAATCAAACTCTTATCGTAGTTTTACAACTAATGTCACTTAGCTTTCCGCTGTCTTGACCCAAAGTGGAACGTTCCCAAAGAAGATCGTCGTTAATACTTCATATCCAAACAATGCGCATCCGAGCTTCCTTTGTAGTTCCTACTTGTGGATTCCTTTCAATTCCAAATAATTCTCATCCGAACTTCCTGTGGAGTTTCTCCGATTCATTACAATGCTCATCCGATCTACTTGCAGAGTTCCTCCAATTCTTTAATGGGAATTCTTTACTCATGGATATCCTGGTTTCATCTTGACAATGGTTTCTGAAGACAACGACTTCAGATTCCTCAGTTGCATCGGATCTAAAGTCGAAGACTTTAAAGCCCCGAGTTGAAGCATTTCATGTATATTTTGAAAACAAGGATGGGTTGACGACCAATAATTCATTTGCAATGGGTTATTCATCCGTATATTTTGAAACACTTTAAAAAAAATTAAATTTTCGATTTTCTGGGTTTCCGCACGACTTGCATACTCAAGTGTGACTAAGACATTCCGACTCGACCCATAATCAATGTGGGCGTAGCCCGCTACCTTCAAAACAAACAAAAATAAAATAAAATATGTAAGTGTGTACTGGTTTTGATTCAAATATCGACTCGCCGGGAATGAAAATATAAACATGGCCATTCCGGCCCAGAAATGGTCAACAAAAGCCACATATCTTTCGAAGTCAAGACGTGATGCCACACCATCGCCTCAAGACCCCTCAGGCTTGCACATCAAGGCTTACACGGCTGACTTAGAGTAGATCTAGGCTTTCCTAATCTTGGATCCACCCAGTTTCCTAATTTTTCCATTTAATTTTTCCTGTATAAGGAAGTCACGGCTGAGAGAAAGAATCACAAAAATTCCCATTCTATTATCTTTGTAGAAAACTTCTTTCTATAAAGTTCTTCAACAAACATGAATACTCTCTAAGGATCCACGAAATCTTGGTCCTTCAAGGGCTTGGAATCCTAAGGCTTATTTGGCGCGGTATTGCAACAATTAATCCCACATAAGCAAATCCAGCCTCAAATTTTTTTTCGTGATGTATGCTTGAAGATGTGGTACACCATCCACCACATCTTTGCTTTCCCGTAGAGAGTGATATGCCCTCTTCTCGAAGAATTTTCCATCCTAGGAGAATGGAAAATCGAGCAAATCCCACACACTCGCGACTCTCGGGAAAGATGGGTGAGCAAATACCGTGACTTCTTTGGCTTATCAGGTGACGAGGCTCGTACCATTATTGATTTAGAGCGAGTAGACCTACTCGAGATTGTGCACATATTCTGTCATACAATGACCCTTTGATTCCTACGATATTCAGCCGTAGGGCTTTTGGGCTAATCATGCTTCAACTCTATGCTCTTGAAGGGCACATGAGCACATCGAAATCTCGTCTTCTCGAGACAAGGCGGAATTTATTGCTATTGTTGAACAAATGAAATTTCACCGGAATCCCGCATTGCTCATTCAGGCCAAGACTATCATTAGGTTAGATGCTACAAAAGTCATTCCAAATGTTGTGCTAACTAGATGAACTCGTCTTCTACAGCTATGTTTTCTTTTCTTTCTTTTTTTCTTTTCGTATTATCTATTTTTTTCATTTTTTATCTTTTTATCTTTTTCCTTACCACCTTCTTTTTTCTGTGGGTTTTTTAATATTTTTGCTCTGCCTTCTTTCTTTTCTGCGGGCTTTTCATTTTCATGTAGACTAACCTTTTCGCGGTCTTTCGCATGTGTGGCCATTTGAAAGATTTGGGTTGGTTGATCAACCAACACTCCCATAAACATATCATGTAAAAGCCTTCAATTCACGCTACGGAAAATTCATGCCGGGTATGAATGCACATTACTGGCAACAAAAGATTGATGCACTGAACATTCGTTAAGCCTTGTCGTGGCTTCGCCTTACTTAATTACATATGTATCTGATGCTGATAAGAAGAGGCGTCCCACCTTACTGGGCTTAGAGTGTTCCACTCATATTTATCCGGGCCGAATACTTCGACTATGACAACCTTCGCGAATGCGGAAATAAAACATAACAAGCATGTGATTTATATAGCGGAAAATACGGTGTTTCTAAAACGTTTTACATGCTAAGACAAAAATACGAGGAATGTCAAATAAATACAAACTAAAATAGAATATACTACAAAGAGATGAAGTCTCTCAAAATGTTATCAAATATCAAAGTTGTTTAGCAACTAGCTAATAAACGTCTAAAGGTGATTCGTCAAGAACAACGCCCGCTAGCTCACACCCGAACCCAAAATACAACAAGCAAATCCATCCAAGCAAGCAACCTGTTCATCCATGAAAAACATGAACGCCACAGTCAGTGGGGAGTTACTCTGGGTTCTCCCAGCCATATCACAAATAACGTACTTAAACGGAAATACGAAAGTAGAACATGCATATATAAATATACATGTGAAATACGAGAAGGATGAATAGGCATTTCAATATAAAGATATAAGCGCATGAGGTACAAATCGGTAACCATCATATTATAGATAGACTCGGGGAAGACACTCTTAGGCAACCATACACTCACTAGGGCTTGCATCTCACCGTTAGCGGCATAAGCTTGATAAGATTGAGACTCGACAAACAAACCATGCCAAGTCATCCAACGATCACAAATAATCAATCATATAATCATCCATCCAAACGTACAAATACGTTGACAACACCTCTCACGGTAAATGACACGCACTAGCACCCTGTACATGACAAGTATGATTAAAATCGCATCCACGGGATGACATTTCCCTGAACGCATACACGATTCAACATTTCGTATATGTAGACTAATTTCCTCCTGGTAGAACGACGATCATAATACGGTCCTAGTCTAAATCTGGCCAGACTCTCGGAATCACATTTTCTGATTCGACATGCGATAAACATTTCGCATCCAAGACTCGGTCATACATAGAAGCCGAGTACCCCAAATTCGGTCAACCTTCACGAAAGAGGCGGAAAAAAGCACAAGCATCATAACAAGTGGTACGCTACATGCAATGACACCACCTCGCAAGTAAACAACATTTGACGGCCGGGTCGATCAACGCAAAGCGTTCGACTCCCAACAACGTCGTCATATTCCCACTAACACATGCAATTAAGCAGTAAGGATACACTCCTCGTTCCGACATTCCAGCCTTACGAACGAAGAGGTAGCCGGGAAATGAGAGTTCATAGCACAACAATTAGTGCTCAAACCATAATATATCTAAAACCGACTCAAAGTGGGATATATCAAAAACCGTCACAAAACATGCGATACAAGCGAATGGAATATCACGTATTTAAATATGAACATTTAAAGTCATTACGTAAATTTATACGATAAACGAACCATGCGAATTATTATAAATGAAAACATAAGAAAGAAAAGTAAAGAGAAAACCAGCGTGTGCCAGCCGGTCAGGTGGACCGGCTGCCGGCTACCCGGCTGGCACCAATGTAACATATGAAAACAAATGAATATACAGCGTGTCTCAGCCGGTCAAGGGGACCGGCTGCCTGCTGGATCATAAGACACTTGAGAAAATGAAGGAAGAATTGAGGTGTGTCTCAGCCGGTCGGCCGACTGAGACATATTTCATACCAAATTATTACGTAACAACAATAAAACAACAGCCAACTCCCAGACTGTCAGCTCACCGGCGGCCGGTCGGCCGGCTGGGACATAAAATGCACGAAAATCATTACTCAACCACAATAAACATCAACAAAACTCAACTATCATCATCAATCTTCAATACTCATCAACAATTATCAACTAACAACAACCATTATAAACAACACCAATCCTAGGACTAATCATCCTATCTTAAATACGTTTACTATCATTAAAAACACATTAAAAACACGTAATGATATCGAGTAACCCTTCACCGTTACCTTTACGCGTCTTCAATCGATTTCTAAGCCTTCCTCCACTAGATAGTAATCTTTGTCGGGGTCTTGAAGGTCTCCACCTATAAAAAGACGACAAAAGATGAATATAATTCACCTTTGAGAAAGACGGATAAATTGAAAATGAGAAAGACGGTAATTTTATTACCATAAAAGATAGAGGACGATGAGAGCGGAAGATTAAGATGAAAATAAGGAGATTTGAGTGAGTAAAGAAGGAGTAGTGAGGAATTTGAGTTGATGCATAAATGGAGTTTTGGGTTTTGGTGGCTTTGTGAGGAAGAAGGAGTAAGTGGAAAAGAATGAGGGAGTTAGGGTTTAAAGGAGGTATAAGGTGAGTAAGTGAAAAATATGGGAAAAATCCCAAAAGCGCCTTAAGGCGTAACTCACACGGAATTTCGATTAAAGTCCAAATAGGAACTCGTATTTGCTAAATTAGACACGGGAAACTAAGTTCTAGACTAAAACTAAAGTTACGCTGAAAAGTATCCGTATAATATTTTTAAATTACAAATAGGGTACATTTGCGGGTGTTACATCGACAATTCGGCCGTCAACATCGGATCCCCGCAGTCGAGGCCAGCCGTGGTCTATCTTCAGAAAACTTCTCGCGCGAGATGCAACGCCTCACTGCAGACTTGGTCTTGTAGGACTATCTGGAATGCTATCGAGCCATTTCTTCTGTATGGGTCTCACCCTCCTATCTGAAATGGACTAATGAGCCCCTACTTGATGCGAAGGAAAAGCTTCGGAAAGACGAGGCCTTCGACTTAAAGTATCATGAAGAAGGGTTGAAGAATTGAGCATTCTTTACTAGGCCGACTCTAATTTCATATGGGCCTCAGACACGAACTTACACGACTCCTTCATTTTAGGAGTGTGGAAAAGGCTAGGTCCAGGGGAAGCCAATGGACCAACACTTAGTGATAGGTTTGGTCCGTGACCGAGCGTGAAAGACAGACTAGGGCCACGGGAAGTATCATCAATTCCTCCTAAGAAATGTGCCAGAGTGATGATGGGTGAGGCTTCATCTTGACGAAATGTGCCGCGTGACATGGATGTTAAGGGCAAAGGTAAAATGTAGTCTTTGACTTGTATTACTTGCTATTACTATCATTGTTCTTATGCTTTCCTTTTCGAATTGTTTTGTAATGTGCTTTGCCCGGAATTTAGAATAAATAAAAGAAATTTTTAATTTATTAGCATCCCTAGTTTCTGCATCAAAAATTTGATTTTTATTTTACATTGTTCCGGTTGTACTCTTTACAAAAAGTTGCATACGTATATGTTTTCACAAAATCAAATCCGATCGGGCTCATAGTTCTCCCATTTACATCATAATCGAAAAAACATATTTTTGCAGCGTTGGTGGAACGCTAACGGCCACGAGTAACTAAATATATCACAATTCAAAATTTTATTTTATAAAATTTGAGAATGAGGCCTAAGGATGGTATTTATTCAGTTGGTTTAAGTTCGTCGGATTTGTAAAATCAATCCCATCCAAATCCGTTAATCAAACAATGCCTCATGTTAATATCCTCTTCACCAAATAAGGGCCTGCATAATTTGGTTTAAACTTATGATATAAGAGTGACGTCATTATATGTTCAAAACTCAAGATCGAGTCACTCTTGGCATTCCAAATTTATTCACTTAACTTGGGAGCTTAATATCTCAGAATATAAAGCGAATTTTGATGTGATTTTACTTGGCGATGAAGTACGTGGTGTTAGTTTTCGAAAAAGTGGTCATACACATTATTTGGCTAGGTAACGAAGGAGAAATGGTCCTTATAAGTTAAAATGTCCAACTTATACACGGGTACTACTAATGGTGTGAAATAGGAAATTCAACAACTGGAAAAACGTGATCAAATGGTGGAAAGGATGGATGGAATTATTACTTTCCTAAGTCAAGTCTGTTTGTACTATTCACAATTAGTGTAAGAGAGTTTACTTTCCCAAAATAAAGTAGTTACTGTTCTTTCCTTGTTAGTTTAAGGAAAGTTTATCGCCTTCTAATCAGTCTAGGAGATTATTGTAGTAGTATAAGTAGACGGTCTTAGGCATGTAATCGAATGTTCTTATATGTTACTTATCGCCTTCTAATCAGTCATAGGCATGTAGTCTAGGAGATTATTTTAGTAGTAAAAACAAATTATTTTACTTATATGTTCTTATTACTTACGAGTATTAAGTTCGTTATTTCTTTCTGGCGAGATTGAAATAATCCTTATTCATGCATGCGAGGTTGAATCTGTGTGTCTTACTTAATTCCGTATGAGGTTGAGAGTATTTCACATATTTATCTGAGTTATTCAAGTAGTCTTGCGAGATTTCTAGTTTAATTCATGTTTTAGTTGTTAATCATGCGAGATTTCACAACTAATCCATATCTTTTTATATCATTTTAATTACGCTACAATATTATCTCTGAAAAGTAAAAATTGTGGTTTATTTTACATCAACTTACCCCTTGGGTTGATTGGTAGTAATGCTCGAACATATTTGAGAACTAAATCTCCTTTTATTCCTCTAGGCTTCACTTTCTTGTTAAAAGATCTCTTTATCCTTTTTTTTTATAGAGTTGCACATGATACAAGGCATTTACGTCGCTCATCAAGCAACACTAGCGAATCGTACCAAGCTTGAGCCCACTTACCTTTCGTAACTTGGCTCTCTAGTAAAATCCTTAAGGACGGTATTTCCAACTCAACCGGCTGAACCGCTTCCATCCCATAGACAAAATTATACGGGGTTACACATTTTACTCTTCGGATTGATGTTCAATACCATATAAAGCGAAGGGTATCTTTTATGGCCAATCACGATAATTTTCAGACATGTTTCTCAAAATGACTATGACTAATTCGTTGGCACCCGCTATCGTGCCGTTTGGCTGAGGTCGATAAGGTGATGACTTGTGGTGGTTAATCTTGTACTTTTCAAGTATCGTGGCAATTTCAGCCTGGAAATGAGTCTCGTGATCACTAATGAACTCGTGCGGTAACTCGTGCCGACAGATGATAACATTTTGAATAAACTTGGCTACTTGATTCGCATTTAGCACCTTATATGACTTTGCGTCTACCCACTTCGTGAAGTAGTTGATTGCAAACAAGATAAAACAAAGCCTTCCCGTTCTAGATGAGTTAACTTTTCCAATGATGTCGGTTCTCCAAGTTTAAAATGTCAGGGTGATGTCATGGTATATAACATTGATGGTGGTACATGTTATACATTTGCGAAGATTTGGTAATTAGGTGCCTAACATATATACTTGCGACATTCCGTCTCCATTGTTGCCTAATAATAACCTAACCTCATGATCTTACGAATTAACACGTGGGCGGTCATTAAGGGTATACACTCGCCATCATGTACTTCTTCCATGACCTTATTTGCAGTCGTCACATCTATGCATCGTAGAAGGATGTCTTGTGTTGTTTTCTCGTACAATTGCCCGTCATTAGGCATAAAGAATTTGGTCGCTAACATTTAAAGGGAGCGTTTCCAATGCACATCTAGATCGAAAGGCTAATCTCCCGTTTCCGTGAATTTAAAAATGGACGTGTACCAAGGTTTGCTTTCAACTTCCTCAGCATCGTTAATGATATTGACATAGGCAGGTGCAGATCTTCGTTCGATACATAATGGCATTCTAGCTATATGGTTGGGAATGTTGATCAAAGCTGCTAGCTTTGAAAATGCATCATCGAATTGGTTCTCCTCCCTTGGGAGGTGTACATATTTGATATAGTTGAAGAATTTTCCCAACTCTTATAACTTCCCTTGATATGGTGCCAAGCTATCACTATTGATCTTTCATGACCCAGTCACTTGGTTGATGACCAAAGATGAGTCTTCATGCACTGTCAATCTCTTGATGCCTAACTAGATAGCAGTGTGCAAATCAATTAGACATGCTTCATATTCCGCAGCATTGTTCGTGACATCGAAGTCTAAATTGATTGAGATGAGTACATCATCTCCTGATAAGGAAATGAGGAGGATACTCACCCCATATCTCATATTATTTGATGCTCCATCAAAGGAAATGAGGAGGATAGCCACTCCATATTTGATGCTTCAACGTGATGACATCTTCGTCCGGGAATGACATAGTGTCAATCTAGGTAGTACGGACATTCCTCCTAATTAGTTGTACCGTATCCGACACACAGACACATATAAACAAGGAATGAGAGGTCGAAAGACTAAAAGATATTAATTAGAAGATGGGTTTGAGTGAAAATGAGAATGAATTATAGTCAAAGTCAAATACTACCTTCAATTATTCACATTTAATATCAAACAATAATACAAAAATTAAATCGTACGTTATATATAACTATAAAATATATATTTTAATAAATTTAAATAACGTGTCCCGTGTCCTAAATTTCACGGGATGTCGTATCACGTGTTTGTGTCGTGTCCGTGTCCGTTTTGGCATTACTTAGGTGTCAATAACTTCAGCTTCTTCAATTGGATTATCAGCTAGGAAATCGACAACAACCCTTCCGTTTATCGCTTTCATGAGCGACATATACTTGAGGTCGAACTCAGATAACATGAGTGTCCACGTTGACATTCTGCCACTTAGTACATGTTTTTCAAACGGGTACTTGATCGGATTCTTTTTGGAATAGACACTCACATTGTAGCTCAGCATGTAGTGTCTTAACTTGGTTGTTGCCCAGACTAAGGCTTAAAATGTCCTCTCTAGAGGTGTATAGTTGACCTCATATTCTAAGAACTTTTTACAAATATAGTAAATTGCTCTTTCTTCCTTCCCAACGGTTTGGGCCAATATGGCCCCAATCGCGGTATATCTATAACTGTTAGATATAACGCCAGTGGGACCCCAGCCACTAGTGCACTTAGCACGGGAGGGAAAGACGACACTTCCTTGATCTTTTCGAACGCGGCTTGACACTGGTCGTCCCACATATCGTGTTCTCCGAACTTTAATTTCTTAAAGATTGGTTTGCATATCATGATCAATTTTGCAACAAATCGATTTATGTATTGTACACATCCTAGGAAACCTCGAATTTCGTTCTCGGTTTTTCAATAGGGCATTTCCATGATGGCTTCAATCTTTGATTGTTCTACTTCAATGTCGCGGTGGCTAACGATGTGACCCAAAACATTGCCTGAGGTAGCCGCGAATGCACACTTTTGTGAATTCAATCTCATGTTATACTTCCGTAATCTTTTGAAAAATTTATGTAGCGTGCCAAGTGGCCATTCCGCTCTTTTGATTTCACGATCATCTCGTCGACATAAACCTCGACCTCATTTTGCATCATATCGAGTACCAACAGCGTTGCTGTTCTTCGGTTGGTCGCTTGGCATTTAACAACCCGAAAGGCTATACTGTGTAGTAATTTATAGGTTCCCCATAGCGTAGTAAAAGCTGTGTTATGCATGTCTTCCTCAACCATTTTAATCTAATTGTAACCGGCGTACCCGTCAATAAGGGATAACAGAGCGTAGTTCGCGGTATTTTCAACCAAGATGTCGATGTGAGGTAACTAGAAAATCGTCCTTCAGACTTGCCTTGTTTAGATCTCGAAATACCACACACACAGTCTTTCCCATCTTTATTTGGTACTATAACGACATTTGCTACCCAAACCGAGTATTCTGACACTTTGATAAACCCAGATGTGAACTGTCTAAAAATCTCTTCTTTTACTTTTATGGACCATTTTGTACGCATTCTATGTAGCTTCTGCTTTACTGGTTTGAAACCCAGCTTGATTGGAATTTTGTGCCCTGCAATTTCCCTATCAATACCTGGCATGTATTTATAAGACCACGCAAACACGTCTTTTAACTCATTCAACAAATCAATGAACCCTTGCTTTTCTGCGTGGTCTAAGCTTGATGATCACTATTTATTTCCATATTTTATGATTCCCTTAGATACATAAGACTCGATTTATCGTCTTTCCTTGCTTGTTTCTATGCTATTTTAGCTAGAATATCGATTCTGCCGCTTCTATTATTTTTTAATCCAGATTTGATGCATTTGGAGCTTTTTGAGTTGTTATGGAGCATAGCGGAGTCAGACCGTAGAAGGTTAGGCACGGGAATCGAGAGCAATGGAGAACAAATGAAAAAAAACGAAGAAACGAGCCATCTGAAGGGATGCTTGATCGTGCAACACTATTTATTTACATATTTTATGCTTCCCTTAGATACATAAGACTCGATTTATCGTCTTTCCTTGCTTGTTTCTATGCTATTTTAGCTAGAATATCGATTATGCCACTTCTATTATGTTTTAATGCAGATTGGATGCATTTGGAGCTTTTTGAGTTGTTATGGAGCATAGCGGAGTCAGACCGTAGAAGTTTAGGCACGGGATTCGAGAGCAATGGAGAAGAAATGAAGAAAAACTAAGAAACGAGCCGTCTGAAGGGATGCTCGAGCGAGCAACACTGACTTGCTCGATCGAGTCGTGCTGACGTCATGCTCGATCGAGCAGATACACCCTTGCTCGATCGAGCAGCCTTGTATTTTGACGTCTTTCAGATTTCCTAAATTAGTTTAACCTAGTTAATTAGATTTTATTATAAAAGGAAAACTCGTCTTTCATAATTAGGTACGCTTTAATATTAGAAACTGAAGTTTTGTTTGCTTTCTGGCTGGATTCATTCATCAAGACTATTGTCTTTAGTTCAAACTTGTAATCGGTATTCTTTAATCTTCCTTTGTTATTTAATTAGTTACTTTCTAGTTCTTTAATTATTCTTTGTAAATCGTTTCATTATTGCTAATCATGTTTACTTTGTTTATTATCGTTGTTATTAATATCGTTATGAGTAGCTAAATTCCTATCTAGGGTTGAAAGGGGATCTAGGATTGTTAGAAGGGATAGACTAGTTAATTGAACTGCAATTGCATGGTTATCGTTTGATTATCGTTTTAATTCCAGTTGCTGAATTACTAGCCAGGATTAATTACCTAGTCTCGCAAATTAGGATTGACACCGACCGGGTTAAGACTAATATAGGCTACAATAATTGAATAGAACTCGTTTAATGATAGCGATCGCATGTTAAATTGTAGATCTAAAGGGCATAATTGAATCGACCGATCTTGTGACCTTAGATGTAACACCCGCAAATGTACCCTATTTTTTATAGTAAAAATATTTTACGGATACTTTTCAGCGAAATTTAGTTTTAGTTTAGAATTAAATTTCCCGTGTCGAATTTAGAATTTCCGAGTTCGTATTTGGATATTACGCGAGATTTCAAGTGAATCACGTCTTAAGACGTGTTTGACTTTTCTTGACTTTTTCCACTCACTCTCTACTTATACTAACCCTAACCTAATTCTTCCTCACAACTCAACTCTTTCTTCCTCACTAAGAAAACCCCAACGAAACCTAGCTTCCATTTTGATCCGTCTTATAATCGTCATAACTCTTTCATTTCTCGCTCAAATTCACGTAAGTTCGTCTTATTCTTTCCCTCTCATCTTCCTCTATCCGTATTGGTAATAAAATTACCGTCTTTCTCGCTTTTCAAATTATCCGTCTTTCTCAAGGTGAATTATATTCATCTTTTATTAACTATTTCTAGGTGGTGACCTCCAAGATCCCAACAAAGACTACTTCTTGGTTGAAGAGGATATTGACGCGGAGTAAAGACGCAAAAAGGTAACGGTGAAGGGTTACTCGATATCATTTACGTGTTTTACGTGTTTTCTATGTTAGGAATCGTATCTAGAAAATGATTAGTAAGCTTAGGACTTGTATTGTTGTTGATGGATGTTGTTAGTTGAGAAATGATATGAGAATGGATGATTTATGATAATAGTTGATGATGGTTGAATATGGATCCTTGGTGAAAAATGTTGATTTCGTGCATATTGGACCCCAGCCGGCCGACCGGCAGCCGGTCAGCCTACCGGCTGGGGCAGTGGCTATATAATTCTTGTGTTACGTAAGTTTTGAAGCATGAAATTGATCTCAGCCGGCCGACTGGCAGTCGGTCAGCCGACCGGCTGAGACACCCCTACTTTTCCTTTGTTTTTCTCATGTACCCTTGGTCCCAGCCGGGTAGCGGGCAGCCGGTCCCATTGACCGGCTGGGACACACTGTATTTTCAAGTTAGTTTTTCTTATGACTTATGGTACCAGCCGAGTGGCCGGCAGCCGGTCTATCCGACCGGCTGGCACCTGCTGGAAGGTGTTTGAGTTTCTCTTTTACGTTTTCGTTTATGATATTTCCGATGGTTCATTTATAGTATAAATTTGCGTATTGTCTTTAAATATTAATGTTTCAAATATATGATATTTCATTCGCTTGTATCGCATGTTTTGTGACGGTTTTTAGTATGTCCCACTTTGAGTCGGTTTTTACAAATGTTACGGTTTGAGTACTATTTTGTTATGTGCTTTGTACTTTCATTCCCTTGGCAACCTCCACGTTCGTAAGGCTGGAATGTCGGAACGGGGATGTATCCTTACTACTTAATTGCATGTGTTAGTGGGCATACGACGACGTTGTTGGGAGGCGAACGCTCTGCGTTGATCGTCTTGGCCGTCAAATGTTGTGTACTTGCGAGGTGGTGTTATTTGCATGTAGCGTACCGCTTGTTATGAGGCTTGTGCTCTTTTCCGCCTCTTTCGTGAATTATCGACCGAATTTGAGGTACTCGGCGTCAATGATTGACCGAGTCATGGATGCGAAATGTCATCGCATGTCGAACCGGAAAATGTGATTTCGGGACTCTGGCCACATTTAGACTAGGACCGTAGTATTATCGTCGTTCTACCAGGAGGAAATTTGTCCACATATACGAAATGAATTGAATCGTGTATGCGTTCAGGGAAATGCTTATCTCGTGGATGCCTTTTAATCATACTTGCCATGTACACGGTGCTAGTGCGTTTCATTTACCGTGAGAGATGTCGTCATTGTGTTGGTATGTTTGGATGAATGATTATATGATCGATCATTGGATGACTTGGCATGGTTTATTTGTCGAGTCTCAATCTTATCAAACTTATACCGCTAACGGTGAGATGTAAGCCCTAGTGAGCATATTCGGTTGCCTAAGAGTGTCTTCCCCGAGTCTTTGTATAACATGATGGATTCGGATTTGTACTTCATATGCTCTTATTATTAAATATCAAATTACCTATTTATCCTTATAGTATTTCACATGTATATCTATATATGCATGCTTCTACTTTTGTATTTTCTTCTATGTACGTTTAATGTGATATGGTTGGGAGAACCCGGAGTTACTCCCCTCTGATTGTGGCGTTCATGTTTTTCATGGATGAACAGGTTGCTTGATTTGGATGGCTTTTTGCTTATGATATTTTGGGTTCGGGTGTGAGCTAGCGGGCGTTGTCCTTGGAAGATTCACCTCTAGACGTTATTCTAGCTAGTTGCTAATCACTTTGACATTGTTAACCTTTTGAGAGACTATGTCTCTTGTTGTAGTATATTTTGTACTTTGGTTTGTAATATTGACACTCCTCGTATACTCTTTCTTGCATGTATAAAGGTTTTTAAAATACCGTATTTTCCGCTATTAAATTCACATGCTTGTTATGTTTTATTTCCGCATTCGCGAGGGTTGTCACAGTTGGTATCAGAGCTTTATCGCTCCCGACGCACACACGTGAACCCTAAACTTAAACTACTTGACCTTGAAATATTAAATGAGAGATGGGTAGAAGTTAAGGACTTTACTTGGTAGTCTATTTGTTTATGCTAATTGATAGGAGTAACTTAATTTGTTGTTGTTTCTTATAAATATGGTTAGACCTCGAGTAGTAGAGAATGTTATGCTGGAAGCTCTTACTCAAGTGTTGAAGAATCAACAGGATGCGGCTTTAGCTCAAGCCAACCAAGTTCCCTCTCGTAGAGAAGATAACTATCAGGGAGGCTACGCTTGGGTAGCTGGGCAAATAGCTAGGAGTAAGATTATACCCTACGGTGGAGAGACGGACCCTACTGAGTTATCGGAATGGTTCCGTGAGATGGAGAAGCAGTTTGATCTATACCAAGTCCGTGAAGAGGACAAGGTGAGGATCGCAAAGCACTTCCTTGTAAGGGAAGCTGATAATTGGTGGGCTATCACTAGTGCCACCGCTACTCTTGAAGATGACTTCAATTGGGCTTGTTTTAAAGCTCTAGTGGAAGGTAGATTCTATCCTAAGGAGCTTAAGCAACAAAGGCTCAAGGTGTTTATTGACTTTAAGCAAGGCAACTTGTCGGCAGAGGACTTCACTACGGAGTTCAACAAGCTTGCTCATTTTGCTCCGAGGCTTATCCGAGATGACGAGGACAGAGCCTTCTATTACCGCAACAAGCTGAGTGCCGTTCTTGAAAGTAAAGTGAGGAGGAATACTACTTCCTTTGGGGATTTATATGATGATGCCTTGTAGGCCGAGAATTCCATGAAGGCTATTAGAGACGAAGCTTTGATGAATAATCCCTTTCCTTCTTTCACTCCTAGGCCGAATGTATTTGGGAAGAGACCGTTTATTCCGTCTCCTTCTAACTCTTATGCTAACAAGAGGAGATTTAATCCTCCTTCAAATGCAAACACAAGAGCTCCTGCTCCTTTCATTCCCCGAGCTACTTCTAATGTGGCTCATAGGCCTTATGCTCCTCAAGCTCAAGCTCAAGGTCGTCAATGTAACCGTTGTAGACAACCACATAACCCCGGTGTGTCATGTTTCAACCGACCTTATGTGTGTTTCTTTTGCCAAAAGGGTGGTCACCGTTATGATGATTGCCCCGATCGAAAGTTGCCCCCTCCTCCTGCTAAACCTAAGGGTTCTATCTTTGTTATGAGCCGTGCCGAAGCCGATGCTCATCCAGAGATAATTACGGGTATGTTCTTAATCTTAGAGCAACCGTGTCTTATTCTTTTTGATACCGGTGCTTCAATGTCTTTTGTGTCTTCGACTTATGCTAATAAACTATCTATCGAGCCTACATCTAGTGAGGATACTCCCATATCCTTACCATCCGGAGATATTATCTCTTGTTCTACTCTATATCCTAATGTCCCAATATCTATTGCGGGTTCTATCTTTCCCGCTAACCTCCTTAAGTTTCCTCTAGGAGAGTTCGATATAATTCTAGGTATTGATTGGTTAGCATTGTACCATGCTAGGTTCGAGTGTCGTGATCAAAAGATTTATTTAAAGAGTCCTTTAGGAGTTAGAATAACCTATAAGGGATCTCATCCCCGAAAAGGTGTGTCTTTGTTTTCCGCTATGAAATATGTAAGTATGGTAAGAAAGGGTCACCAAGCATACTTGTGTATTGTGACTTCTTCAACTACCTCTTTTCCAAATATTTAACATTTGCCTATAGTTCGAGAATTCGTTGATGTATTCCCTGAAGATTTGCCCGGGATTCCTCCCGAGCGTGATGTTGAGTTCTCTATTGATCTTGTACCTGGTTCCGGACCCATAGCCAAAGCTCCTTACCGTATGGCTCCAACCGAGTTGAAGAAATTAAGGAAACAGCTTGATGATATGATTGAGAAGGGTTTTATTCGACCAAGTGCCTCGCCTTCGGGTGCTCCCGTCCTTTTTGTGAAGAAGAAAGATGGTTCTATGAGGCTTTGTATTGATTATCGTGAATTGAATCGGATTACAATCAAGAATAGGTATCCTTTGCCGAGGATAGAAGATTTGTTTGATCAGCTAAAGGGTGCTTCTAATTTTTCCAAGATTGATTTGAGATCCGGTTATCACCAAATTCCCGTTCGTGATGTTGATATTCCGAAGACCGCTTTTAGTACAAGGTATGGTCATTATGAGTTCAAGGTGATGCCATTTGGATTGACGAATGCTCCCGCTATTTTTATGGATCAAATGAACCGCACATTTAGTGAGTATCTTGACAAGTGTGTGGTGGTGTTCATTGATGATATTCTTATTTTCTCCAAGTCCGAAGATGAGCATGCTATTCATTTGAGGATTATTTTGGGTGTTCTCCGTCGTCAGAAGTGGTATGCTAAGTTCTCTAAGTGTGAGTTTTGGTTACCTAAAGTGTCCTTTCTTGGGCATGTGATTTCTAAAGAAGGTGTAATGGTGGATCCTTCTAAAATTGAGGCCGTTGGTGATTGGAAGAGTCCGACTGATATTAGAGAGATTCGAAGTTTCCTTGGTTTAGCTGGTTATTATCGAAGATTTGTCAAGGATTTCTCTAAGCTTGCTAGGCCTATGACCCAATTGTTGAAGAAGGAAACCAAATTCCTATGGAATGAAGCTTGTGAAAATGCGTTTCAGGAGTTAAAGAAGAGGTTAACTACCGCTCCGGTGTTGACTTTGCCTGAAGATGGCGTAGACTTTGATGTCTATTGTCGATGCTTCTAAAATGGGATTAGGTTGTGTTCGTATGCCGAAAGAATAGGAGGTTGTGGTGGCTTATGCTTCAAGGCAATTGAGAGTTCATGAAGTGAACTATCCTACTCATGATCTAGAATTGGCCGCTGTTGTTCATGCTTTGAAAGTATGGAGGCATTATTTAATTGGAGTTCATTGTCGTATCTTCACCGATCACAAGAGTTTGAAGTACATATTTACTCAAAAAGAGTTGACTATGAGGCAAAGAAGATGGTTGGAATTGGTGAACGATTATGATTTTGAGTTATTGTATCATGAAGGGAAGGCGAATGTGGTTGCAGATGCTCTTAGTAGGAAAGCTTCTCATGCTTTGAATGCTTTGCATGTATTACCTGTTGATCTTTGTGCCGAGTTTCGAAGGTTGAGTTTGGAATTTGTAGAGCGTGGATTTGTTCATGTTGGTGCTATGATTGACGAGCCTGTGTTTCTCCGTGAAATCCGCGAAAGCCAAGTTGATGATCTTACCTACAAGTCTATCCAAGCCAAGATTCTTGAAGGTAAAGGTAAAGATTTCAAGTTTGATAATGAGGGTGTTCTTCGTTTCCATGGTCGTTTATTTGTTCCTAATGCTTTTAATTTGAGGAAGCGAGTTCTTGATGAAGCTCATCTTTCCCCTTATTCTATTCACCCCGGTGGTGATAAGATGTACAAAGATTTGAAGCTGCAGTTTTGGTGGCCGAACTTGAAGGGTGATGTTGTGTCATATGTTGGAAGATGTTTGACTTGCCAACAAGTGAAGATTGAACACAAGAGACCCGGTGGATTGCTACAAACGTTGGATATTCCGCTATGGAAGTGGGAATCTATTTCTATGGACTTTGTTATGGCTTTGCCGAAGACCGTTGGAGGTAAAGATGCTGTTTGGGTTGTTGTTGATCGATTGACCAAGTGTGCTAGATTCATTCCGATCAAAGAAACTTGGAATTTGGATCGTTTAGCAAAGGCTTATGTGGATGAAATTGTAAGATACCATGGTGTTCCTTTGGAGATTATATCCGACCGAGATCCGAGATTCTGTTCGAGATTTTGGAAAGCTTTGCAAGAGGCTATGGGTAGTAAGTTGTTGATGAGTACTGCTTTTCATGCTGCTACGGATGGTCAGACTGAGAGGACTATTCAGACTTTAGAAGACTTACTTAGGGCTTGTGCTCTTGACTTTCAGTCTAGTTGGGAAAAAAGCTTACCCTTGGTGGAGTTTTCTTACAACAATAGCTATCATGCATCGATTAAGATGGCTCCATATGAAGCTCTTTATGGAAGGAAATGTCGGAGTCCTATATGTTGGAATCAATTGAGTGACAATCGTGATTTAGGCCCCGAGGTTCTTGTTGAAACCATTGATAATGTGAAGGTCATTCGTGATAGAATGAAAGCCGCTCAAGACCGTCAAAAGTCTTATGCCGATATCCGAAGAAGGCCTTTAGAGTTTGAAGTTGGTGATAAAGTGTTCTTGAAGGTGTCTCCTATGAAGGGTGTTAAACGGTTTGGTGTTAAGGGTAAATTGAGCCTGAAATACATTGGACCCTTTGATATTGTGGAAAGGATTGGTGCCGTTGCTTATAAGTTGGATTTGCCGCCGAATTTGGCTAAGGTTCATGATGTATTTCATGTTTCTCAATTGAGAAAGTATGTTAGTGATCCAAGCCATGTATTTCAAAAGGAATTGCCCGAGCTTGAACCGAATTTATCCTTTGAAGAGAAGCCGATTCGTATCCTAGATCGTAAGGATAGGAAGTTGAGAAATAAAGTAGTTCCGTTGGTGAAAATCTTGTGGAGAAGTGCTAATGTCGAAGAAGAGACTTGGGAAACCGAAGCTTCTATGCGTAGTAAATATCCGAGTCTTTTCGAGTAAGGTATATTTTCTTTCCCTCAAGTTTCGAGGGCGAAACTTTTTAAAAGGTGGGGTGATTGTAACACCCGGAAATGTACCCTATTTTTCTAGTAGAAATATTTTATGAAATCTTTTCAGTAAATTTTAAGTTTTAAATTAGCTTTTTATGTTTCGAGTCGAATTTAGAATTTCCGAGTTCGTATTTGGAATTTCTGCGAGATTCCATGAAAATCCCGTCTTAAGACGAGTTTGACTTTTCTTGACTTTTAAGACGAGTTTGACTTTTCTTGACTTTTAAGACGAGTTTGACTTTTCTTGACTTTTGAGTCGAGTTTGACTTTTCCTGTCTTTTGAGTCGAGTATGTAACACCCGGAAATGTACCCTATTTTTCTAGTAGAAATATTTTACGAAATATTTTCAGCAAATTTAAGTTTTAATTTGGAATTTAATGTTTCGAGTCGAATTTGGAATTTCCGAGTTCGTATTTGGAATTTCCGCGAGATTTCATAAAAATCCCGTCTTAAGTCAAGTTTGACTTTTCTTGACTTTTGAGTCGAGTTTGACTTTCTTGACTTTGGAAACCGTCTTTGACTTTTCCTTCATAACTCAAACTACTCCTTCCTTAACCTAATATTCATTCACTCATAATCAAACACAACTTTTCTTCCTCTCTAAGAAATCTCATCCTTCCCTCTTTGATGTCGATCTTAGAATTGTCGTAACTTCTTCGTTATTTGATAGAATTTACGTAAGTTTGTCTTATTCTTCTTCCCTAACCTTCCTCTATCCGTATTCATATTAAAAGTATCGTCTTTCTCGCTTTTCAAGCTTTCCGTCTTTCTCAAGATGAACTTTATTCATCTTTTTACGATCTATATGTAGGTGGTGACCTCCAAGATCCCGACAAAGACTATTTCCTTATAGAAGAGGAGCTTGACGAGTAGTAGAGACGCTTTAAGGTAACGGTGAAGGGTTACTCGGTATCATTTACGTGTTTTACATGTTTATATGCTAGAAATCGTATTTAGAATACGATTAGGAAGATTAGAAATCATGCTATGATTAATGGATGATGTTATATGATGAATATTGATGATATATATTGATTGTTGATGATTATTAGAAGTATATATGAGAATTGGATTGAATTGGTTAAGTGAGCAAAGCTCACGGGTGAAGAAGTGCTCCCAGCCGGTCGACCGGCCGCCGGTCTGACCACCGGCTGGGAACACATCAGAAACCCCTTTGGAAATTGAGAATTTGTATGAAGTGGTGCTCCAGGCCGGCCAACCGGCCACCGGTCAACTCACCGGCCTGGAACACATCAGTATTGAAGTTTTGATTTTGGTGTGATTGGCTGTGCCGGTCGACCGGCCGCCGGTCGACTGACCGGCCCAGACCCCTTTTCTCTGTTTTTGGGATTTTGCCTGTGTTCTGAGCCGGCCCACCGGCCGCCGGTCACCTGCCCGGCCTGGAACACGGCTGTATATTTTTCCTTTGACTTTTAAAACTCGTAATTTATAATAGTGCGCATGATCGGTTTATCGTATAATTTTACGTAATGTCTTATAATATTCATGTTTTGGATATATGATATCTTTTTCGCATGTATCACGTGTTTCGTGACGGTTTTCGGTATATCCCTCTTTTGAGTCGGTTTTACATATGTTATGAATTGAGCACTAATGATTTTGTGCTATGAACTCTCAGTTCCCGGCTACACCTTATACTCGTTAGACTGGAATGTCGGAGCGATGGGGTGTATCCTTGATGCTTGTATGCATGTTTAGTGGGGATATTACGACGTTGTTAGGAGGTGAACGCAATGCGTTGATCGACCCGGCCGTCAAATGTTGTATACTTGCGAGGTGGTGTTATTGCATGTAGCGTACTAGCTTGACTTTTGACTATAGTTCTCTTTCCGCCTCTTTCGTGAATTGATCTACCGAATTTGGGGTACTCGGCATATTTATTGTAAGTCCGTGTCTTGGATGTGGAACGTCTTACCACATGTCGAATCAGAACACGTCTTATTCCGAGAGTCTGGCCAGGTTTAGACTAGGACCGTATTATTATCGTCGTCCTACCGAGAGGATTAGAGTCTTGTGTGTACGAAACGTCTTATCGTACATGGTGCCGGGAAACGTCTTATCCCGTGAACTTATTTGTCTAGGTCATGAGTATACGAAACGTCTTATCGTATACGGTTCAGGGAAACGTCTTATCCTGTGGACTTCCATTGGCTTGTCTTGCTATTGTACACGATGCTAGTGCGTTTCATTTACCGTGAGAGAGGTCGTCAATATATTGGTATGGTTGGATGAATGATTATATGATTGATCATTGAATGACTTGGCATGGTTTGTTTGTCGAGTCTCAATCTTATCAAGTATATGCCGCTAACGGGGAGATGTAAGCCCTAGTGAGTATATAGTTGACTAAGGGTGTCTTTCCCGAGTCTTTGAATATCATGATGGATTCGGATTTGTGCCTCTTATGTTCTTATCATTATCGATCGAATTGCCTATCTATTCTTATTGTAACTCACATGTATATATATATGAATGCATTCTTTACTTTTGGTATTTTCCTTATCTTGTTCGTTGATGTGATATGGCTGGGAGACCCGGAGTTACTCCCCACTAACTGTGGCGTTCATGTTTTTCATGAATGAACAGGTTGCTTGCATGGATGGCTTTTTGCTTATGCTATTTTGGGTTCGGGTGTGAGCTAGCGGGCGTTGTCCCTGGATGAAACACCTCTAGACGTTGTTTATCTAGTTGCTAATTCTATTTCGAAAATACCCCATCTATTTCGAAAGTACCCCATCTATTTCGAAAATACCCCATCTATTTCGAAAATACCCCATCTATTTTGTAAGATCACTTTTACTTGTTAACCTTTTGGAGAGACTTCGTCTCTTGATGTAGTATAATTCGTACTTTAGTTTGTAATATATGACACTCCTCGTATTCTTTCCTTGCATGTATAAAAGTTTTTTAAAACTTCATATTTCCGCTATATAATTCACATGCTTGTATGTTTTTTATATTTCCGCATTCGCGAGGGTTGTCACACATAAAGTCATATCTGCCTGTTGCCCTTAACTACATCCTAAATTGAGCCTAACTTTGCCGAGCTAGTTTAGTAGTCGAGGTATTTTATGCCATTGTGTCAGTTTGTGGCTCGTTTTCATTGATTGGAGTGGGTATTTGCGAGAAAAAGAAGAGAAGTGTTGATAGTGTCTCGATCGAGAACTTTGTTTAGCTCGATCGAGGGGATTTTGTGTTTATGTGCCTCGATCGAGTGACTTGTTCTGCTAGATCGAGAGGTTATTCATCAATCAGCCAAGAGAAAGAAAAAGAAAGAAAAAATGAAAAATATATATTGAAAAAAATAATTGGCTGAAGTTGTGTTGTTTACACCTCCTGTGCTTATCATTATTTCGTCGAGGTGTTTTATGGGATTCGTGTTGTATATGCCTATATATGTTAAGGCATCGAGCTTAAATTTTGATAGTTGGAAGAATGGAACGAGTTCTAATACGGTCTTGTTAGGAACTAGCTTGGCTATTTTGTGACACCCTCAAATTTGCGGAAAGAAAAAAAAAATAATTTAAATACATAATGAAGGTGTCTGAAATAAAAAGGTCATTACAAAACGAAAATACTATTATACAAAATAAATCTACAAGACGGGAGACATATCTCCCGTATAAATACGGAAATGAAAGAGTGTATAATAATATACAATCTAAGAACCGAATATAGGTCCAAGGTAATACTTCGCTCGCTAGCTCGTCAATGTACCCAATGTATGCATTCACCACCTGTTCGACCGCATTAAATATAAACCCGGAAGCCACAGTCAGTGGGGAGTAACTCCGAGTTCTCCCAGCCACGAAATGTCGAGTTTAATGAAACATGAATAACATAAAAGCAATGTATATGGAAAATACAAAACTTAAACATATATGATATGCTTTTCATGTTATGAAACAGATAACTAACAAATAACCTAGCATGTGAAAGCTATCATGTGAAACCGATAATAAACTATGACTCGAGGTAGGGAGCTGGTATGCTAGCTCAGAGGTTCCTCTCAGAAACATGGCCATGATACACTCAAACCCTAATCAACACGTAATCATGTTAATCAGTTAACAACCGTTAATCCAAACTCTATCAATCCTAGCCGGCTTGCATCTCACCTTCTAGAACTCATAGAATCATACAAACATGAAAGACCAATGACCTCTACAAACAGGGCATAAGTTAGAACGTCCATAGTCGACTTCGGTAACTCGACGGTATTACCCACAAGGGTAGGAAAACATCCTATAGTTCCTAGAATGATCGACCCTAGCGACAAAAGAGATTCCGTTCCCCGTCCCATGACATAACCGTCTATGAGAAACTCTACTAGGCGACCCCCTAAGCAGAGATGGCTAGTACTTAAGCTGGCTCCAGTCCCAAAACGGATCAGGCAGCCATGCCCCGACTTGGATATAAAACCCACCAAGCCGAGACACAAAAGCTATCAACAAGTGAACATATACTCGTTAAAGACAGTACCTGCCTATCAATGTCATGGTCCAAGCTACTCATTTAGAATTAGAATGGTCAAGACGCCATATACTCATAATTCTATATGGGTACTTAGTCAACACGACACCAACCATATAATCAAACAGTCACGGAAACAATTTCCTAA
>JAIUZE010074694.1:3074-19026 GCA_022085475.1 Heliosperma pusillum | reverse complement strand
TAAATGGTGTTTATATATCTATCTCCTTGGTATCCCTGAATCCTTTTGGCTTATATTTCAAGATGCTAGTGATGCTTTTAACATTAAAGTGGGTTTGTCAAGCCATGATCTCTACAAACTAAAAGATGCGATGCATATACTGGAAGCCCTACTTCATATCATCAAATGGGAGGCAGATGTGTCCTTGAAGTGTGACATACACTATCAAAATGACACTATTATTGTCTTTGATCCTGGTGGAAGGTACATGGCTACCGGCTCGTATCTTGCAGTTTGACTGAGTGCGAAAAAGTTGATCCTTGAGGACAAGGATCATTTCATGGGGCGAGTAATGATACATACCAAAATATCATGGAGGGCAGATTGGTAATTTATGTATTTACTTACTTATTCCCCAAGCTAATTAGGCTATAAATAGATGGGTTAGGTGTAATGTAATAATCAATGGATGAATTAATCAAATTCTTCTTTGTTTAATTTTCTGAATTATCTACTTTTAGCTTGAAACCAAGTATCCTTTTCTTATTTATGGGTACTGCATTTCATGCTTTTCTGAAAGCCTATCAATTTGTATTAATTGAACATCTTCTTTATCCTTTTATCACTAATTATTTATGACATTTATTTACATTATTACGCATTATTTCGAATTGCATCAGCCGCCTCCCTCTCCTGCCGCCTCCAATCTCCTTACTCCTCCCCTACTCTCCTCTGCACCTCTGCACCTCCGCGCCTCTAACCTCCATTTTTTTCTTTTGCAAGATCTTGTTTTGGGTGGTGGGGTGGGTGGTCAGATTTGGTGGTGTGGCTTGTTGGGGTGGTAAGGGGACTCGCGGTGGGGTGTCGAGTGGCGTTGATGGGTTTTTGTGGTAGGTGGGGTGTCGTAGTTGAGGGTCTGTGGTGGTGATGGGGGTGGGGGTGGGGGCTGGCAAGGGGTCTGGGGGCTGGTGGGGTGTCATGGTGGTGGGTGGGGTTTAGTGGCGGTGGTAGGGGGCTAGTAAGGATGAGGGTGGTCAGATTTAGTGGGGGCAGCTGGGGGTGGTCGGATCTTGTGGGTGGGGGTGGTGGTGGTGGGTTGACGATGGTTGGGGGTTGACAAGGGGGTGTGGGTGGCTAGAGTAACACACTCTCTCTAATAGAGTAACACCCCCTCTATTAGAGTAACACTAGGGTATGGTGGCTGTGCATGGTTGGAGTTGTATGATTCTTAAACTCGATATTAGACATTTCTAATATCATTTTATGAATAATTTACTCTTAAACTATTTAGATCTTATGCATGCATAACAAAAGAATAAGAAGAAACAATTTCCTTACATTGATTATGAATAAATGGGCACAATATTTGAACTTCTTTCAAATATGGTTCTTGAGCTATGAATATGAGGATGAACTCCAAGTTCTTAGTATAAGAACACTCCTCTAAGTGGCACCCAAGACTACCCTTAATCACTACTAAAATACTACACTAATATATATATAGTAGTCACCCTTAAAATAAATCTAAGAGCCTCTTATTACTACACTAGTAATGTTATTAGAAAATATGAACTCTAAGATGAACTTCTTAAGTTGTAGAGAGAAGTTGGAGAAGAATAAGAGAGATAAGTGATCTTGCATGTGTAATACAATAGGTAGGTTTCTAGCTTGGGTAGTAATCATGTTATTCCATTCTCAATTAGAACAATAATCATCACCTAAAAATACTACACTACCACCCCAAAAATCGGTACCCCATTTAAAATGGGTGTCCATTTTATTTTTGCATTTTGTCATTTGTCACATATGTGACATGTGACATGTAACATGTAATTTAGCTTATAAATGTGCATTTAACCAATTTAAATGCAATTCCATAACAAATAATTAGACTTAACATTTTAAGTGACATTTTATAATTACATGTAAATAAAATGGGTCATCTCATATTTGGTTAATATAATCTACAACAATTTGTAATTATAATCAAACAATTTGGCTTACCTCAAATGATTCATAAACATAATGGATTCTTAGTAATATAACAATTAAATTACTAAAATGAATCTTATTTAATCATATTACAATAAGATATAATTCCCACTTACAATATAAACTTAGTTCAATTTTAAGGGATTAATTAATCTGTATCACTATACAATTAATTAATGTTCATGATTACGGGATTGTCATTTAGATGTGACTTCAAGGGATCAACTGATCACTACCGTCATACGACAACAACGTCAAACTCTAGTGAGCCAATCGTTACCAATTTATGTTGACCAGTTGACTATAATATTCATCATCCCTTTGTATTCTTATTATTGAGATTTAATTATGTGATTGCACTATTGTTGAGGACACTCACTCCAACAGGAGTAACACTCCTCTTTATTGGAGTAACACTCCCTGGTACTAGAGTAACACTTGTAAAAGAATAAAAGTACTAAAGTTAAACTTGTAAAGTGGTGGAGTTACACTTGATTTTACATATAAAAGTGTTAAAATTGAAATTGACATGTTTATATTGAAAATGTCCTAACAAAGACTACAGTTACACTTATAAAGCATAGAGTTACACTCGTAAAGAATAAGAGTTACACTCATAAAGTATTCAATTTCATATAAAAGTGT
This sequence comes from Heliosperma pusillum, assembly GCA_022085475.1. NCBI lineage: Eukaryota > Viridiplantae > Streptophyta > Magnoliopsida > Caryophyllales > Caryophyllaceae > Heliosperma > Heliosperma pusillum. Next base: position 16,410 of record JAIUZE010074694.1, on the reverse strand, counting down.
CAAAAAATAAAAACTCCAATTTTTATGTTGTAAATGGTCTAAAAAGAACTAGACTTACACTTGTAAATCACGGAGTTACACTCGTAAAACATAAGAGTTCCACTAATAAAATTTTGAAAGTCACACAATTTTTTTCTTGTATTCAAAGTCAGAGTTACACTTTTCGCGGCTGGAGTTACACTAGTATAGCATTAGAGTTACACTCTCTCTCATCCTAACAAATACGCTACTACAAAAACAGGCTATGACAACGGTTAAAAACCGTTGTAATATTAAAACGCGGACGTTGTTAAAGCCTCCGTTGTTAAAGGTTTTAACAACGGTTCCAATTTAATGAAAACACCGTTGTGAATAGTTTTAGCAACGGTAACAAGTCGTTGTTATTACTAGATAACTGTTGTTAAAACGTGTGAATAATTTTGGTGGGAAAGATACAAAAACGGTTATGTTAAACAAAACCGTTGTTAAAGGTATGATTAGTTTTGGTGGGAAAGATTATAACAACGATTTAGTTTTTCAAACCCGTTGTGAATATAGCTAATTACAACGGAGTATAGTAAAGAAGCCGTTGTGGAAAGTTTTAATAACAACAGGTATATCAGAATACACCGTTGTTAAAACGTGTGAATAGTTTTGGTGGGAAATATGTAACAACGGTCTGTTAAACAAAACCGTTGTTAAAGGTATGATTAGTTTTGGTGGCGGAAAGATTATAACAACGCTTTAGTTTTTCAAACCCGTTGTGAATATAGTTAATTACAACGGTGTATAATAAAGAAGCCGTTGTGGAAAGTTTTAATAACAACAGGTATTTTAGAATACACCGTTGTTAAAGGTATGATTAGTTTTGGTGGAAAATATGTTACAACGCTTTTAATGAATTTTAAAAAACCGTTGTTATTATTTTTATTATTGTTTTTGAAAAAATTGTAATTTGTTCCCCTGCCAGTGAAAATCCTGCATAAATCAGCAGCAGTAGCAGCACGCATAAACCACTTTCAGCAGAAGCAAAATGATATATATATATATATATATATATATATATATATATATATATATATAGATAGGTTCTTATGAGTCCACCAATTTTTGTGAGTACATGAGTCCTCATCTTGGCCATTGGATGAGGGAGATGAATGGATGAGATTGTAGAGACAAAAGCACACTTAACACTAATCATTTACCTATGCACTAATTAATTAACTTTCTCTCTCTAGCCTTTAGTTAATCACTTTTGAGCACTTTTGAATTTCTGAGATTTGTGAGTGTAACTTCAGCCCATATTTGTGAAACTTCAAACTAAAATGTGATTTCGACTTATATAAATTTGAATTTATGAAACTTCAAGACAAGTTTATGTGATTTTAGACTTTTTATGAGTGTAACTTCAGACATTACGAGTGTCACTTCAACCATTATTTATATAACTTCAAACTAAAATGTGATTTCGACTACATAAATTTGAATTTTTGAAACTTCAAGACAAGTTTATATGATTTTAGCCTTTTTATGAGTGTAACTTCAGTCACTACGAGTGTAACTTCAACCAATATTTTTTTAACTTCAAACTAAAATGTGATTTCGACGACATAAATTAGAATTTATGAAAATTGAAGACAAGTTTATGTGATTTTAGCCTTTTTCTGAGTGTAACTTCAACCATTATTTGTGTAACTTCAAGCTAAAATGTGATTTCGACTATATGAATTTGAATTTATGTAACTTAAAGACAATTTTATGAGATTTTAGCCTTTTCTGATGGTAACTTCAACCATTATTTGTGTAACTTCAAGCTAAAATATGATTTCGACGGTACAAATTTGAATTTTTCTAACTTAAGACAATTTATATGATTTGAACCTTTTTATGAGTGTAACTCCAGTCTTTATAAGTGTAACTTCAAACCGCATTTGTGTAACTTTAATTTTAAGACATAAGTATGTAACTTTAAGACATGTTTATGTAACTTTAGTCATTTGAAAATTTTAATTTAAGTTGATTTAACTTTAAGGCATATTTTGGTAACTTTAGTCCTTACTAGTATAACTTCAGTTCTTAATTGTACAACTTCAAGCATAACTTCAGTATGTTAATAGTATAACTTCTGTATCTTAATAGTGTAACTTCAGTCCCTAAAAGTGTAACTTCAGTCCTTAAAAGTGTAACTTCAATTTTTAATAATGAAATTTTAAGACATGTTATCTTTAGTCATTACTAGTGTAACTTCAGTACAAAATAATGTAACTTCAGTCCAAAATAGTGTAAATTCAGTCCAAAATAATGTAACTTCAGTCCAAAATAATGTAACTTCAGTACAAAATAGTGTAACTTCAGTCCAAATACACCATCAATCATACTAAAATCAAAACATAATAGTGTAACTTAAGCAAAATCATAATGAGATCTAAAAAATAAAAACATAAAAACTTCAGTTACTTAAAGTGAAATTTCAGCTACTAAAAGTGAAACTTCAGCTACTATATGTGAAACTTCAGTTACTATATGTGAAACTTCAGTTACAATATGTGAAACTTCAGTTACTATATGTGAAACTTCAGTCATTATTGGTGAAACTTCAGTGAAACAACAACACTAACCACAAAAAAATGGTGATTTTTGAGATCTGAAAAAGAAACAAACATAAAAATTTTGAAATATAAAAACAAGATATAAAATAAAAACATTGATTCTAAATATAAAAAAAAAGAAAAAATAACATCAAACACAAAAAAAAACGAGATATATGTGACAAGTGTAAACTGTGTGTTATTTTAATACTATCAACAAGTGTAAACTTTAAGGTCATTTTGTGTTACTTTAATAAATAAATTGTGTTACTTTAATAGACCATATATGTGACTTTAATAAATAAGGTGTGTAACTTTAATAGAGAATCTGTGTTACTTTAATTTACAATATGTGTAACTTTTATAGACAATATGTGATACTTTAATAGATGAAGTTTGACACACTTTTTCAGATCTGAAAATAAAAAAGAAAAGAAAAAATAAACAAAACAAATATACAAAACAATATCTGAAAAAAAAAAGAGAAAAAAAGAAGAACTAAATAATAGATCTTTGAGAAAGAAATGAAAAAAAAAAAATCAGAACAACAAGGCCAAAGGAGGCCGACGACGGAGGAAACCGGATCTGGGAAAGAAAAAAAGAAAAGAAAGAAGAAGAAAGGAGAGTAACTTTAAGACAATCATACTAAAATCAAAACATAATAGTGTAACTTAAGCAAAATCATAATGAGATCTAAAAAATAAAAACATAAAAACTTCAGTTACTAAAAGTGAAACTTCAGCTACTAAAAGTGAAACTTCAGCTACTATATGTGAAACTTCAGTTACAATAGGTGAAACTTCAGTTACTATAGGTGAAACTTCAGTTAATAAAAGTGTAACTTCAGTCATTTTATGTGAAACTTCAGTCATTTTATGTGAAACTTCAGTAAAAAAAATGTGTAACTTCAGTCATTTGTAACTTCAGTTAATAAAAGTGTAACTTCAGTCATTTTATGTGAAACTTCAGTCATTTTATGTGAAACTTCAGTAAAAAAAATGTGTAACTTCAGTCATTTGTAACTTCAGTTAATAAAAGTGTAACTTCAGTCATTTTATGTGAAACTTCAGTAAAACAACACTACTAACCACAAAAAAGTAACAAACATAAAAAATTTGAAATATAAAAACGAGATCTAACAAAATAAAAACATAGATTCAAAAAAAAAAGAAGGGTGGTGAAGAGACGACATGAAAGAAGAGATAAGAAAAAAAGAAAAAAACAAGATCTAAAAAGAATGGTGCATATCTGAAAAAAGAAAAAAAGAAAAGAGAAAAGAAGAAGAAGAAGAGAAGAGGCGGCAGGAGAGGGCGGCGAGAAGGACGCACGGCGAGGAACATGTGCGGTGGAGACGAAGCGGAAAGAAGAAGATTTGAAAAAAAAAAATTTTTTTTTTTGGCCGGTGGCCGGCGGCCGGTGGTGGCCGGAGATGGTGGCCGGAGGTGGAAGATGAAAGAAGGTGATGAATGTTTATGAATTATTTGGGTTTTTGAATTATTTGGGTTTTGAATTGTTTGGGTTTTGATTTTTTTGGGTTTTGATTTTTTTGGGTTTTAGAGAGAGATTGAGAAATGAAATTATGTGGGATGAGAGAGAAGTGGTTGAGTGGAAAGTCTTATATATTGAATTAAGATGGGATTAGGGGTTAATTAATAAAGATGAGAGAGAGTGAAAAATTAGCCCACTAATCCATTTTTGAGAGTTTCAATCTCAGCCATCCATCTCCAAGATCCAAGGGCCTATAAAAGGACTTATGGACTCACCTTTTCTAAGAGGACTTACATGATCATTTCTCTCTCTATATATATATAAATCAGCAGCAGCAAAATGATATATGCAACCAAAATGATCTCCTTCAGAGCAATTCATACTTACAATTTGCTCTAATGACTTCTACAAATTAAAGTTCCCTATCTGCTTCCAAAATAATCTAAGTTTCATTTATTCTTTCTTACAATAATGTTCAAGGACGTATTTACCCCACAAGTCCCTTACCTCGTCTATATTTTGCTTTTTGTACTCAGGGACATGTGGCGTGCTGATTGCATACTGCGGATAAAACAAAGAAAAGACATTGATCAGTAGGGTAACAACATTATAGGCATACATAGCAACATCGATCATATATAGAAGCAAATATATCAGCTCTAATGAAAAAAAGTAAATAATAGCTACATTAAACTACTAACTCTTTCTGGAATGATGATATATCTTCGCCTAATAATCTCCAACATGAAACGACAAACGTAGTATCCACATTGTATGCTATCCGGCTGTTTAGGGATCTATTATTACATAAAAAACGAAGAGACGAGAAGGCAATTACCAATTAGTTTAATGCGTAATTAAAAAAGACAGATGTATATGCGTAATTAGTTTAATGCACTTAATTATTAAGGTATTGTATTTGCGCGTACGTACCCCTGTTATCGTAATAAAAGTAGGGCCATCATCAGAATCTTCCGTTGGTTGATCGTCGTTTGCTCTTTTCTTCTCAAAGGCCCTTTAAAAAAGGAAAGAGGCCGAAAGTCACATAAACTTACTTAATAATAATAATTGAAACTTAATATTATATGCCAAATCAGTATTATAAACTTACTTAATAATCATCTTCTTAAAGGTCTCGGATGGTTGTTTATGCAAAGAGTCCAACCAAAATACTTTCTTCTTGGTCGGATTGATCGCTGCTAGCACCCAATGTCTCCTAGATCGAGAGACACATCATTATTAACAAGCACAACATGCATCATAACCAAACATATAAAAGTGCAATTGTATTTGGAATCGTAATATTAATTATATATTACCCGACTTCATTATAAGGGGCAAGAATGAGCTTTTTGTTTTTCGCCAATTCCGAAGCAATATAATCTATACGTTCTTCATACGAAATCATCCCGATATGCATAGATAAAAGATTTGGGCACATGAATCCGTATAGATCAAGTGGATTCTTGGTCTGGGGGATCACAACCGATTTCAAGTACCTACATGACGGTTTTAATTCCGATATTAAAAACACTATATCTTAGTCAGAATATTAGAATATTGCATGATTTAATTTATTAAGAAACTTACTTCATCCAAACATATAGGTGTTGGACATCAATCTCGTCACGGCCAGCCCAAATGGCTAGAATTTCCCATGACAGAATTGCTTGACGTTCTACCCCTACAATATCATCCTCGAGCGGAATAATTATTAATTGCTCGTTTGCTATGCGATCACCAGCCTCCTTATAAAGGTCCATCATCGTCATCGTTCGTACTTTTTCCATGTAAACGTTCCCATCATATTTAGTACGGGATAGACTCCTGACCTCTTTCAGCTCGGGGAAATGATGCGGTTTTCCTTTTGTGCTACCTGTCACAACATACATGTGGCTAACTAAATTAAGTTTCTCTTTCAATGATGAGGCAATAGTAGAACTTAAAATATAAAGAGAGTTAATTAAATACCTCATCAAGTTGTTGTTTTGACGTGGTAGTAGAAAGATTGTCTATCGAGTTAGACTTATCCATGTTTTTTGTTACCTACAAAACAAAAATATAACATATAAATTTCACTAATTATGTAGGTGATGAACAAAGACAAAAAGCTGGTTAAATTAGATGTATTTTTCTAATCCCGGCTACATTCTGTTGAGTTTTACGCTCACGAGCCATGAAAATGTGGCTTTTAGGCCATTGGACAAAACACTGAACCGCATCTGCCAAAATTTGAAGGTCGTCACGGACTGGGACGAGCAGTTTACGGGTTTCACAGCCCTTCAAGGCTTGCTCTATCTCCACTTTTGCATGATTCGGCAAGAGTGGTACGCCATGAACCAAGATGGTTTCCGCTGAGTTCTTGGGCATTGGGTATATGAAACCCCGGGCAACACGAACCATGTCCTTGGATGAAGGGTCGGTGAGAAGAACTACCCGCTTTTTTGTGGCCTGAAGAATACACATTATTATCTAAATACCAAAATATAATAGGTATCATAAATGATTTATATTGAGTATATAATGTAAAGTTAGTTACAAGTATAGAAGGCTGGTATAGAAGGTGAATTGTTACAAGCTCTCTATTGATGAAGGTGAATTGTTGCCACAACCTGACCAGTATAGAAGGCTGGTGGGTAGGCTATTATACTTGAATATGTCCAGACCAGATATTTCATATGCAGTACAACATCTCAGCCAATTTCTAAGTCAGCCTAGGGTACCTCATTTGAATGATGGCCTACATGTCATCAAATATTTGAAGGGTACTATAAATACAGGGTTGTTCTACAGTGCAAAGTCTGATTTAGCACTGACAGCATATACTAATGCTGATTGGGGCCAGTGTGCGTTTACTTGCAGATCACTAAGTGGGTACTGTATTTATCTAGGGAACTCTTTGGTATCTTGGAAAACAAAGAAACAACCAACAGTGAGCAAGAGCTCAGCAGAGTCTGAGTATAGGTCCATGTCTTATACTGCTTCAGAGATGGTATGGCTTGACAGTTTGTTGCTTGATATGAGGGTCTCCATACCTAAACCTATTCCCCTATTCCGTGACAATAAAGCTGCTGAATATATTTCTCTCAACCCCGTGTTCCATGAGAGAACCAAACACTTGAGTATAGACTGTCACTTTGTGCATGATAAGCAACAACAAGGGTTTTTGAAAACTCAGCATGTTCTCTCTAGTATTGTTATGATCTAAACCTCTTCTTATATCATCTTCATACTAACTTCTTATAATCTACATACCTCATTATTGTCATCCGTCTTCTCAGCCGGCTCCTCAAGTTGCGTCCCCTTTTCAAAGTTATTTACCTTATATAATTAATTAACCAATCAAAGGCATGGCTGCTGGAAAGAACAAATGCAGAGGTTCAAAATGGTTAAGTCGTATTTACCTTATCGGCTTGAGGTATCAAAACCTCAGCAGCATTAGGTACCTCACCCGTCTCCTCTAGTTGCGTCCTCTTTTCAGATTCATTTACCTAATAAAATTAACCAATCAAAGGCATGGCTGCTGGAAAGAACAAATGCAGAAAAAAAAAGAAGAAGTCATATTTACCTTATCGGCTTGAGGTATTAAAACCTCGGCAGCACTAGGTACCTCACCCATCTTCTCAGCCGTCTCCTCATGTATTGGCAAGGTAGTAGTGTCTGCCTCTTGACCAATCTGTTGCACTACCTCACCCTTTTTAATGACATCCTCCATCATCTTCAATTCTTCTTCAGAAGGCTTGCCTCAAGAATTCATCTTTAGTATCACGGAGGCCAATAACTGAACCTGGACGCCCAAAATGTAGAATCAGCATTTTAAAACAATAACATGTGAATTTTAAATGACAATAACAAATGGTACCATGTCAGCCTTCCCCTTATTTTTCTTCTTTTTTTTTCGGGCTAGTTGTCCCATAATATTTCGTGACTCCGACATGTAATGGGACGCCCCTCAATCGACCTGGATGCTCGGGTCGGCCGATCGCTCTAGCAAGAACGTCGTCACGACCACTTGGAGTGAATTTCCCTTCCGCAACCTCCTTCAGAACATTCTCCTATAATATATTAAATAAACTTAATTTTATTTTTGTTACTAAAATAAATAGATAGTCAGACATACAAGAATTAAACAATAAAGTTATTAAAAACCCGTCTTAATAAAATGATACTTACTATGTTGGTCAAGACTTCCTGATCATATTCGTTACATGTTCGGGATCCTTTAGGCGTGTGCCCTTCTTTATAAGTTACGTGCCGATTCAAGTCGGTCACTCCCTTTGACACCTACACATTAACTCAAAAATAATATATGTATACATGTATATCAAGTCCAAGTATGATTAAAAAAATCTAATATATAGATGCTACTTACGAGATTTTCTTCTATCAATCTGTAACCGCCTCGAGAACCATAATATACCCCCCGCTTCTGTGAAATGTTAGCACGATTTCTGGCGCTAACGGTCTTCAAATCATATAAAATCGCAAGTAGATGAGATAATTAGAAAATTATAGATACAAGTAGAGTTTTAGAAAAATGTAACCTGAAACTTTTAGAAAAATGTAACCTTAAGTAGAGTTTTACAAAAATGTAAACATATGACATGGATACTTAACCTGAAACTTTTCAGTAGCTCGTTTCGCCTTATAATTATCCCATTGTTGCTGAGTGATGTTGGGGTACTTTGTCGGTGGGCTCTTATGCATCTCCCCCGTCTCCTTGTCGACATACAAGTGTAATTTGGCAAGGTCACACCTCCACTGCCTTAAGACTGCCGCTGCCTTACGTAATAGATACTTATCATGGCAGTCGGGAATATCGAAAGCTTCCTGCATCATCATCATATATACTAATAAGCGGCTGTCTAATATCATACCTTTATACGAACCTTTATACGGCTTCCTGCCTTATGTAATAGTAACTTCTGCAAAATAAAATGGTGTTTAGCTAAAGAAATTATCATACCTTTATACGGGTCAAGAGTAACTTCTGCAATACAGAATTTATATTCCTGAAATCATCTAAATCAATAGGCGCAAACTGTTTGGTTGTAACTCCAATCCAAGTGGATAAATGGCCAGTATTTGGACCAGTAGGAACACTTTTCACACTCCATTTTATAGGCAGCGGCTATTTTGCCGCTATAGCTGCAAGGGCTGCAGGGCACTTCGAAGCACCCCTCTCACCAGGCTTATCCCCCTTATCATTGTTTTGTACTCTTTTCCGTTTTTCACCCATGATAATCCTAAAACCCAAAGACCTTCAAAAGAAATGAAATAGTAACGGAACAGAGTCATGCATACAACGATTCTAAAACCCTAAGACCTTAAAATGAATGAAACAGTAACTGAACAAATAAAGAGTCATGCAGAGATTCTAAAACTCTAAAAACTTAGAAAGGAATGAAACTAGATGATAAAGAGAACGATAAATAGAAAATGAAAACAAAAAGTTGAACTTCAATCTTAAAACCCTAAAGACGAAATACAAAAATTACCTGATAATGAAAATGTAAACAGGATGATGATAAAGAGAACGAGCAGGATGATGATCAAGAGAACGGGGAGGATGATGATGATAATAAACAAAAAGATTTGTGTTGTAAACGAGGATGATGATGATGATAATGTACGTGATTGTAAATTATTTGTGTGTTTAATTTACTCTATAGGATTGTAAATTATTTTTTATTAAGAGAAACTATTGACAACGGTTATACTAAAAACCACCGTTGTTATCGAGTAATGACAACGGTAACGACACCCGTTGTTATATATTTTCACCAAAATGCGCCAAAAGGAAAAATCTAATAAACACTATGACTTACATCTAATAAACACTATGACAACGGTTTCTTTAGGATGACCCCTTGTTGAAAGAAATAACAACGGTGGTATTATAAAGAACCGTTTTTATAGATTATGTGTTTTTTTTTTTAATTTTTCAGATACGCGCGCGGTATTAAAATTTGAGGCACGAAAATAAATTCATTAATTACGTTTAATTTATTTAACTTTGCTTTAAATTTAATTAATTAATTTAATTTTATAATATATATATAGGTATAGTACATCATAATTGTTATGTTATTTAAAGATTTGTATATTATAGGCGTAAGTTACGTTTAATTATTAGCTCGGATCGGGTTTGGGAATCAATTCCGATCGGGTTAGATTCGGCGGGTTTGTAATTAACTTTATCGATCGGGTTATTATTAGTTTGGGTCGGGGAGGGTCCTTTAGGCTTCGTGTCTGTTTCGGGAATGTTTATAATTGGGCGGGTCGTCGATAATTTCCGGGTCAAGCGGATGTTATTATATATATCGAGTCTAGTGATTCTCGAATCGGGTCATTTTCTTTTTAAGGTACTGGCCGGTTATTATAATCACGCATCACTAACCTGAAACTGATCGGGTGGCCAGTTACGGATCGGGCAATCCACTATCTAGCTAGTAGCTACTTCGGGTCGATCGCTTTTGGGCCGGGGGCACGTGTCATCAGGTGGTTTCGGATCGGGTGGTTTCGGAACATGATGATAATATTATTGATGCATGATATATAATACTGATGACTTCCGGATCATTAACCTCGTACTTTGCAATAACAGATTCATCAATCAATGCAAGTATTATATATACACGTCAATGTTTCCCAAATTAAATAATGGGGTCGATCGACTTCGTTCAAGTACGCTAAAAGGGACGGATATTGATGCATATATATATATATGCTCAAATTAAAAGGGACGGTTTTTGCTTTTTACCACCTATAATATATTATTGGGTTCAAAAGTTTACAACTTACCACCTATTTAGTCCGATCTTTATAATCAAATAAATAACTAACCACATAAAATTGAAGAAACCGGCCCCTTACAATATAATAATCCACATCTATTTTCCATTAATTAATTATCTTTACGGTTTTTGTTATTTATCGTCTCGCTTAATTACGTTTTATCAACAAATGGTTATTTTCATATATTGACGGCCATCAAAACTACCCCACATTTATCACTAATTATTACTTATCACCACACCCCACATTATTTATCACTTATTATACTTATTACGTTTTATCAACAAATAAATGGTTACTAGGCCATATTCCGATCGGGTTAGATTCGTAGGGTGTGTAACTTTAACGGGTTAGTTTGGGTCAGGGAGCGAGCGAGGGCCGGGTCCTTTCGGCTTTGGTGTCTATTTCGGGAATGTTAATTGTCGTCGATCATTTTCCAGGTCAAGCGGATGAGGTTATATATCGAGTCGGGCCGTTTTTGCATCACTAACCTGGAACTGTCCGACCCAAAATTAATTAGCTAGTATCGGGTTATTTAATTTAATTCGATTGAAATCTTTATTTATTATCCGCGTGATTATTAAGTATCATTTTCGGGTCGGATCACTTTTAATTAATTAGATCAAACTAATGTAATACAAAGTATAATAATATATATATTAATTATTAGTATACGTGCGTTACTTCAAAATAACCCTAAACCCTAAACCCTAAACCCTAAACCCTAAACCCTAAACCCTAAACCCTAAACCCTAAACCCTAAACCCTAAACCCGAAACCCTTATATATATATATAGTAGATAATCGCTATTGATCAAACATCAAAATATTGAACATCAACGGAATTAATCATATCAATTCAAACACTTTAAACAACATTCTTTCTCATTGATTTCATTAGGAATAACCTAGATTTTATATTAAAGTACATTACATTCATCCGACATCAAATAAATAAAGATGTTAAATAATCCGGAACAATTCCGGTTAAGAGTAAAAAGCTTTTCTCACACTGCCACCAACAATCCGGAACAATATTGATGATACTGATGACTTCCGGATCATTAACCTCGTATTTTGCAATAACAGATTCAATGCATGCAAGTACACGTCTTGCATGTGGAGATAAGGTAGGACGGGTACAACTCAACATATCTCTTGCGGCATCCAACCTGCGAGTATCAGGCCGACGTGGGTAGCCAGAGGACGATGATGAAGACGACGCTTGGTTGACAAGTCGGACTGCTTCAAGCCTCTTAATCCAATAATCCCTTCGATGTTCAATGGATCCTTTAATCAATGGGTGACGATCAGCGGGAACTACGGCAAGAGCCTCCTCCTCATCTGCATTCAATTTTATAAGGGTCGTCTCATCGTTGGGAAGGTCAACTGCTGCCATTGATGATGTTAATTTTTGGAGTAATTAATTAGGGTTATGTAATATTTAAAGGAGGGATTTTGAGGCTGTATTTTTAGAAAGGTTATGCTGCCATTGATGATGTTCAATGGATGCGTTAATCAATGCTGGTTCTGCTATTACAATTGTTCTGCTGTTGTTTATTCACGGGTTTGGACTGCAATATCTTTTAATTAAAAATAATAATATTGAGAACTAACAACGATTATTTGTTAAAAAACCTGTTGTTATTACTTTCCACAACGGTTTTGCTGACTAAACCCGTTGTTATAGAGTAATGACATCGTTGTTATATATTTTCAAACTATTGATGATACTTTCCACGTATAGAGTAATAACAACGGTTATTCGTTAAGAAAACCGTTGTTAATACATTCCACAACAGGCTTTTGTTTATAACCGTTGTGGAAAGTCAGTAGTTACTGCATATTGCAGTAAGTGCATTGACTGCATAGGAAATGTAACTGTATATATACATTCACACATTTACTCAATCAATAACTGCATGTGAATGTATAGTCGTTTTGGGACTTATAAATGCATGTGAATCAATGCATGCATGTGAACCAATGCATGCATGTGAATCAATAACTGTGTAACAACCCGTAATTTGAAAGACGGAAATTATATTTGAAAAATAATAAATTTAATTTATTTTAATTTATTAAGATTTATTTGAATTTAAGATAATTTAATAAATTATTTTGAATTATTCGGAATTAAAGAGAAGGTTTTACGGTTTAACCCCGCGACGTCATTTAACTATTCCCGAGTCAACTTAAATCCCGAAACAAACCCGAACCCCGACTTTGGCATGAGTCACACACCCCATGTCATCTTTTTCCACTCACTTTGGATATTTTAATTAATATGATTAAACTAATAATAATATCTAAGATATTTATTAACTTTATCGATCCGTCAACGAAAATTACGCAAATCGCTCAAAATCAGACCCGGTTTCTCTCATTTCTCACGGCTCCTTTACCCTCTCTTAGAGCTTGATATTTTTCTTTCTTTTGATTACAATAACATAATATCTAGATATTTGATTTAATTAACTTAA
>JAIUZE010074693.1:0-18760 GCA_022085475.1 Heliosperma pusillum | reverse complement strand
TGAGGAAATTTCTTTCCTTATAGAAATGCTTGTATATATTTGCATGCATGTTTACATAGATCATTATAAACTAATTAACAAGTAATTTAGTAATAAAGAATTAGAGGAGTCCCTAATTAAGGTCTAATGGACTTACAATTTCCTCCCGTAGGACGAACGATAATAATATTACGGGTCCCTTCGTCTAAACCTGGCCAGACTCTCGGAATAAACGTGTTCGATCGACATGTGGTAAGACGTTCCAAATCCAAGACTCGGTCAATCATAGACGTCGAGTACCCCAAATTCGGTCAACCTTCACGAAAGAGGCGGAAAAGATCACAAGCCTCATAACAAGCGGTACGCTACATGCAAATAACACCACCTCCCAAGTACACAACATTTGACGGCCGGGTCGATCAACGCAATGCGTTCAACTCCCAACAACGTCGTCGTATGCCCACTACACATGCAATTAAGCAGTATGATACCTCCCCGTTCCGACATTCCAGCCTTACGAACGTGGAGGTAGCCAAGGGAATGAGAGTACAAAGCACATAACAAAATAGTGCTCAAACCGTAACATTTGTAAAAACCGATTCAAAGTGGGACATACCAAAAACCGTCACAAAACATGAGAATAAGGGAATTCATATAAACTTAACTATGATAAAAATGAATCAATACATGATACATAAGCATTAGAACAAGTTTATGAAGCATAATGAATAAAAACATAGATCACCTCTCCAAAACCACGTTGTTTGGAAACCAACGAAAACAAGGGTCCACTTCAAAAGGTCATAACTAGAGTTCTAGACATGCAAATGCAGAAATTCAAAATGGAGGTGATAGCTTATCCTCTTACGGTTCCAACGGGATGTCACAAGCTCAAAACAAGCAAGTAACAAAGGAGATATTATCATTTTACGAAAAAGGGGTCAGTGCAGGAAAACTGCAGTCGGCCGTGCGTAACGCAGCCAGCGCCACCACGACGCAGCCAGCGTCCTACACGGGATTCAGCCACAATCAAATCCCAACAAGTTATCAACCAAAAATCCTCATTTATCATCACAAACCATCAATTCTCATATCAATTAACAACTAACAACAACCAACAACAACAACACAAGTCCTAAGCATACTAACCATAATCTAAATACGATTACTAGCCTAGAAAACACATAAAACACGTAAATGATATCCAGTAACCCTTCACCGTTACCTTTATGCGTCTTTAAACGATTTCTAAGCCTTCCTCCACTAGATAGTAATCTTTGTCGGAGTCTAGAAAGACTCAACCTAAACAAAGCCGACAAAAGATGAATATAATTCACCTTTGATAAAGACGGATAAATTGAAAAGCGAGAAAGACGGTAATTTTATTACCAATACGGATAGAGGAAGCTAAGAGGGGAAGAATAAGACGAACTTACGAGAATTTGAGCGAGTAACGAAGGAGTAGCGATGATTATAAGGCGGATCAAAAATGGAGGCAAGGTTTTGGTTGGTTTCTTAGTGATGAAGAAAGAAATGAGTTGTGAGGGAAAGTTAGGTTATGAGGGGAGTATATGTAGAGTAAGTGGAAAAAGGTCAAGAAAAAGTCAAAGTCGCCTTAAGACGGGATTCACATGGAATCTCGCGGAAATTCCAAATACGAATTCGGAAATTCTAAATTCGACTCGGAACATTAAATTCCAAATTAAAACTAAATTTCACTGAAAAGTATCCGTAAAATATTTTCACTATAAAAATAGGGTACACTTGCGGGTGTTACAGAATAATGTTCCCCATGGTTGTGTTGTTTTGTGAGAAATGTGTGTGGTTATATGTGATTGGGATGAGTAAATTGTTGAACCTCGTGAGGGTACGGAGCTGGTTTTATGTTATGTGGTAGTAAAATGATGTCGTGAGTGGAGTAATGTGTAGAGGCGTGCGTGTTTATATGATCAAATGATAATGTGAAAAAGGGGAAGTATCAATTACGGATTTAGAAGAAAGATATGAATGGTTATAAAGGGAAATGTGTTTAAGGAAAAAATGGGAATGTTTGACTTGATTAGAGATATACGCGATGGGTACCAATATACAGGAATGTAACGATGAAGGTACCTAGTGGGCTTAGTCTGTTTGATGTGCAAATAAGACTTGGATATTGTTTTGATAGAAAGCCGGATAACTAAGAGACAATTGTGGAGGTGAAATATTATGGAAAAGTATGATATGAGGAAAGCATCGTTGTGAGGTATGGTAAGGATGGATAGTCATAATATATGATGAGTTCGTTGTTGTTTGGGCGTATTAATAGAAAATAAAGGAAACTAGGGTGATAAGAGTAATATTTATTATGGATGATTGGAAGATTGTAGCGATGTGTTGTCGAGGTTGGATTCTTGAGGTAATAAGAAGGTAGTCGCGTTATTAGAGGACTAGATAGTGAAAGTGAATCTTTGGAATAATGAGTAAAATTGTATTTGGTGCGAATTAAAAGAAGTATAGATAGAGAATTGGTGAAACAAAGGAATAATTGGAGCAATAGAATAGCATAAAGAAAATTATGTTTATGAATTCATGAGATGATTGGTATTGGGAATTATGAGTTAGAAAGAGACAAGTGGAAGAGGAATACTTGGAGGATTATATTTTGAGGTAAGTGTCAGAGATGCAAAGGACGTAATTTAGTAATTAGGAATTGAGAAAAAGTTATAGTATTTTCGAATGGATTGTTAAATGATGTTGTGATAAAATAATATGATATAAATGTATATTGGCAGATAATATTTTGTGTGAAATTTTCTATTAGTAATCGAAGAAAATGTTGTGGAAAGTTAGGTGGAATCATTATGACTTTGGAAGTACTCTAGGTTGTGGCTTGTGTGAGATGTATTAGCAATTGGTGGTGTATTGATAGAATACCGTTATTATGGAAATTGGCATTCTGAAGTATTGGGTTGATGTAATGAAGAGAATATAGTATTATTTGGACGAATGGTATAATTGAGTGAAGAGAAAGTTTCAAGGGTAATGACTTTGGGGATTTGTCTTCAGGTTAGCAAGGAGAATGATGGATTATAATTGTGTGGGATTTATGTGGGTCTAGCTTCCTTGTTAAGATTATTTTGGTTGATAATTGTCCGTTACTTGTATAATTAGTCGGTAATCTAAGATGTGGTATTTGTGTCATGTGCATGTCGAGTTAGGTTATCTTTATCATGGTTAGTATAATCTTCCGTTGTGTAATGGTGTCATTCGCTTGGTGGTCTGTTTGTCGGTCATGTGGTGATGCGAGTCCCCGTGAGTCAGTAAGAGTATCAAGTCTTGATGGCTTGAAGCAGTTATGTGTTGGGCACGTGTATAGAGGTCGTATTTTATTGGTAGCTATTGTCTGGTGGGTTTTTGGGTGGAGTCTAATCGGTGATGATTTATCGGTCGTTATTGTTGAGTCCCTTGTTCCTTTAGAATTTGGGTCTAGTAGATTGATTGATGGGGTGGTTCCGTATATGAATTTGGATGTTTGACTTGGTGGATGTGAGGAGGTCGAAGAATATAATTATTGTGTGCTTCAGCTTGTAAATGGTTCGTGTCGTTTGGAGATATGGTGTTAGAGCGCATCACGGTTGAGAGTTATGTGGTTGAGATAGGGCAAGAATTCAGAAGGATGTTATGAGTAATCGTGGTAAATGATTGATCTAATGTTTCATGTTCATGATTTCTGGGTGGATTCTAGGTAATGTGAAAAATGAATGGTGTTTGCGGTTGTCATATAATTAGCAATGTTGGTATTGGAGTATTAAACAATTTTAGGTGAGATGGGATGATGACAATAAAGAAACTAGGTAAGATTTAATGATGAATGGGGTTAGAGGGCGTAGCAACATTTGAGGAGAGCGGTTTGTCTCTTTGTCGCGACTATGTTTTGTGGAATAGTTAGACAGTATGCTGATTTGATTGATAAAATTAGGGTGAATTGTTGTTAATTAGTTGTCAAATTGAGGTATTATTATAGGCATGAGTATGGTGTTGCGGCCTTAGTTATTGGGTAATGGTCGGTTTTGGGTTAGGTGGAAGGATAGAACTATTTTTGCATGACGATAAGTTGTAGTATTAATGTTTGGTATGATGGTGGAAGTTAAGGAGTATTACGTTGTAAAATGGTATGTGATATTGTGAGTACTTCGTGGTGGATCAGGTGCTAGGTCTTGTTGAGAGGTTGATTTTGATTTGATCAGGTGAGAGTTGGTAGATGTTGTTAAATAGTTGGAGTACTTGTGTGGATATGATGTCGATAGGATGTGAAAATTTCGATGGGGGCATTTGACGGTGTTAACCCGGGTGTCTTGTCGATGTATGTATTATTGGAATTATTGGGTTATGATGTTGTACCGGATTGTGACGGTCTTTGGGGGTACCCTCGATATGTGAAGGTGCTAGTGCTCGCGTGACTGCTTTGTTTCTCTTGTTGGTAATGAGGGTGTTAACTTCGGGGACGAAGTTCATTTTTAAGGAGGGAAGAATGTAATAATTTGTATTAGTTTTGGAAGACTTTTGCTTTATTATTGGTCTTACTTGTTGATGGGAACTTGGTGTTGGTTAATCCGAGTTGATATGTTATTGGTAGAGTCCTCGCGTCATTGTCATTGTCTGCGTAGTGTTGACATGTAAACATTGATTTAATAAACATTGTTTGAATTTGGTCAGACGGTATGCTGTCTGCTTTGAGTCATGTGTTGACATGTAAACATTGATTTAATAAACATTGTTTCTTTATTGCTTGTTTTGATATATACTACCTCGGGCAACCGAGATGGTAGCGCTTCCATGTACTAAGGGGGTCTTGTAAGGCACCTTGGCGTATGGGGATTTTACAAGCTGACAATGTTTCCTTATGTGACTCAGCCTTTTTGTCCCTCGACCGACTACACGAAATTCGATCGAGTTTTCATATCCAGTCGAGTATGCCTTACTCAACCGAGTTTTAGTCGGTTAAAGCTAATTCCGCAAATCTGTTTAGTGTCTTGTGAAAGGGGTTATGTTTTGATAACTCTCATTCTACCATTTATGCCTTATATCTCTTCATCTAATCTCTCTTTAAAACTCTCTCAAATAATACTCAAGCATTTTATTTAGCTTGATTTGTAATCTTCATCTTTTGATCATTTGTTAGTGAGCTTCAATATAGGGTAGTTCTTTCATCTTTCTATCTTGATTATTTTAGTGAGTTTCTTATCTCTGCTACTCCTTTGATTTCTTAGATTTGGGGATTGTATTAGCTTGGTTAGATTATCTGTATTTATATCGACTAGTGTAGGGTTCGAGTTATATTATTGTGGACCACCCCCCGCGATTGCTTTGCGGGGATCTGACAAGGTGATCGTGCTTGTCGCGAGCCCGATACAAAGATAAATTACCCAGACTAGGCTAATAACAAAATAATGTAATTAGGGAAGTAGGGGTCGATCCTCAGGGAGATGGTGTTTCCTATAGGATTGTGAATCGTCTCACAATTGAGTTTTATCTAACGAGTTTCTGGGTTTTGGAGTTTTTAATTTTTAAACTAATAAAAGGCATAAATGAAATAAAAACAATTGAAGATGAAAGCAATAAAGCTAAAGATGAATTAACAATAATGAGATGCATCTAGGGAAGTAGGTTCACACATGTAGATTGACATATTGATGAAATTGGATTTAGGACATGCAAATAATTCATTGTGAGTTCGTAAGAATGATGTGTTCATTACAATCATAGATCAGATGGTCTAGCAGGCTTATAGGAAATTTACTAGTCTTCATCCACCAATGGTCATGCTTTGCTATCAATTCTCGTATCTCTACCTTGGAAAAGAATTCCATACTAGTCAATGATTTTGATCAGGAATCGTCAACTATCGTTATAGTCCAAACATGCATAGACACAATGTTTTAAAAGTACAATTTCTTTTATCCAATTATCATCTTTTAATCAATCTAACATGGCTACCCCACACCCTAGAAAGGTGACTACTCACTCATGATAATGTTTATATCTAAGATGATGGTGATAATAAAAACTAGGATAGACATGTTTATTTGATTTTGACAATAATTTAAGACTCTTTATAAGGCGATAATAACGACGCTAATTGATAATCTAAGAAATGAAATGACGATTATAACAACATGAAAAAGGAATCTAAGATAATATGAATAGAAAATAACAATCAAATAAGAAACACAAAGAAATTTAAACAAAGGATAAATTAGAAATACCTAGGTGACGATCAACAACGAAAGCGAAAACAATAATAGAAATCCCTCGCATAGAATAATCGTTCCTTGAATTACAACACTTGAACCCAACAAAGTAGATTACAAAGATTGAAATTCTTATTGATCTAAGCTAATGTTTTGATGTGAAATGGACAGAAATAAACTAAGAACTAAAGACAAAAGAAGAAAATGATATAAACTAGAAAGACTAAACTAAAGAGAAAATGTAAGAAGAGAAGAGATGTTGTGTGTGTGATTGAGATGAGTTGTGTTGAGAAGAGGGGTTGGAGCTCTCTTTATATAGCATTAGGGTTTCGTGGGGAAGGGGTCGAGCATTGAACATATAGGACAAAAATAGGAAGTTGAAGCATTTTGCTCGAAGCAGCAGAGATACCTGATCGGGTACACACTTACCCGATCGGGTAAGTTGTCATCCAGAAGCTTTTGTAACACCCCCATAATCCATTATATTTAAAATAGAGTTTTCATGTAAAATTCGGAATATGGATGTGTCACATTTGAACCAATTGTAGTATAAGTAATTAAATCATGTAATTCAAAGGGGTAAATGTCCACGTGAATTAAAAACCAAAGAGTAAAATCCGATTACAACCAAATCCAAATGCTTGCGGAAGCGAATAAGTTTGATGATGCAAAATAAAGATAATTGTCTAAACATTGGTTTCCAATAAAAACAATAACGCGTGCGCTCTCCCGTGGTTCCCACGTCCTAGTTCCTTGGATTACCGGTCACACAATCTGCTCTCACAATAGTGGTCATAGCAGTTCCAATTAAGGACAAAACAAAAGAGGGTCAACAATAATGTTGAGTAAGGTAAACAATCAAAAAATAAATAAATAAGAGTTTTACTTAAAATTTAGAATTCGTAAGAAAGTAGAATATCATTGAGAAGTTCAAGTTTCTAAATAAGGAAATCCGATCCAAAATAGTTAGTCCTTCCAAATATTAAAACACTTTCCTTCGAAGAAAACATTTCTTCACTTTCTTTAGTAAGTAATGGATAGAGGCCGTATGGAGAGGATTCCCTCGCCCTAAACCGGATAAGACGGGGTTCACCAAACCATGTACAATAACTGTCCAAAAATCCCGAGTGTGCACACCCCTCCAAGGGCCCACCCCAAGGAGGAAGATAAGAGGACGGGGTCTCGATCAACTAACCCCCACCAGAAGCTCTGTATAGGAGGTCCCCTTTTATTATTTGGGAACAACCTACCCCTCTACCAAAACCGTTCAAACAAAAAATCGAAACCCTTTCCCAACAATTAAATCCACTTCTTGAGATTAACCATCTCCATAATTTGTACAAAAGATCAAACGGTTTTGGTTTTCAAACTCTTAAAAGTTATGAGTCCTTTATTATATTTCAACACTTCAAAGGATGGAATAACATCAATTATTTTTCAATATTTCATCACAATAATCCAAACTTATAATAATAATCATTATAAACATTATACACAATATAACATTTGAAACAATACTCAATAGTTCAAGAAACGTGTATGGACAAGCGTTTCCCTTACCTTATGAGCTGGTCTAGATTTAAAGTTCTTCTTCTACAAATCCCGAGTCTACAATATACATAAAATACTCGTTACTAAATTATTCCAGACGGTCCTTAACTAGTTCAATTGGTTTTATGCATTTTACTCGGTTTTTGTTATGTTTCCATTTTGAACGTTTTGTTCCGAGTTTTATTCTTAAGAAAGCAAACTAAGTTCATGGTCAGAATATTTAAGAATATTTTATCAAGTTGGTGCTTTTAGTTTAACAAGTTATAGCTTATACACTTGGTTTATACAAGTTCATTATCTCATACATACTTTACGGTTTTACAGATTCTGAACAGTGACTTCAAAACATCATAACTCCTTCAATACTTAACTTTTTGGGGTAATAACAGTTAGGTTGAATTGTTTAAGATATCCTACAACTTTAAGTGTCAAATACTAACAGTCTAAAAACGACTCTAAGGCCTCTGAAATTTCTGTTTAGTAAAACGTGACGGTTTCCAAGTCACAGAAAGTTTTGGGCTGGTTCGGGTGTTTAAATAGTCAAAATTTTAACATAGTCAAATATCAAGAATTTATCTTTAGCATAACTTTATTTACTAGTGGTCTATTCGAAAATGGTAGATTCTCAATTATCAATCTAAAGAAAAATATTTTATCAGATATCCAGATTGTCATTTTGTGTTGCAAAAATCACATAAAATCAAATACTCAATATTCTTGGACGAAACCAACTCCAATAGGTCTAGTATTTAGTCTAACAGCTTTTATGTTTATACCATGTTAGCCAAAAATAGGTTTAAGATGTACTATTGGTCGGATCTTTAACTAGTGGTCAGAATATGAGTCACAAAATGTTTTTAAGTATATTACAAAGATTAAAAATTCAAATGAGTTGATTACAGGGCCTAATATACTCTATATTCATTGAAATTTATTGTGGTAAAAGAGTTTGTCCTCATTAATCACTTAAGCTACTTTTTAAGACACAAACATTGGGACTAGCAGATTTGATTGTCCAGAATCATGTTCTTATTGTATGATTTTTCATTTGCAAACGACTCAAGGGATTATGACAAACTTTTGTACACTTTTTATAAACAGGAAGACGTACGAAACATAATTTTTTCATAGCAATAACACAAGTCTAAGTCGGATTTTTATTCTGTTAATTATCAACCTCCGGATTTGACACTTTGATGATTGTTATGTGTATAGGTTCTTGCATGCATGTATGAAGACTCTTATAGTTCGTTTAAGGGTTTGTTTTACTCAATATTAAGTGTTGAATGAGAATGAAATGCTAAGAGTTTAGTATTTTAGTCCTTACAAGGTGAAGATCTTAGTGTAAAGGCAAGATCCTCCTCCTAGCTTCTCCTTCTTCTTCTTCTTCTTCTTCTTCTTCTTCTTCTTCTTCTTCTTCTTCTTCTTCTTCTTCCCTCTATCTCTCTTCTCTTTTCTTTTTTTTGTGTTGATAGTGTTTTAGTGAACTAATAATTCTGGTGGGAGCTTGAGTTATAGGGTTTATTGAGTGTTGGAGTGGAGGTTTTGGAAAGACAAAAAGAGGGGTATGGGGAAGCGAATCAACGGCTCCCAAGTAGACAAAAGGGGGCATGCTTCAACATGCATTGTGGAGTGTAAACTACTAAGGTTCACAAGTTTTAAGTGACTTGATTAGCTTGACTCAAACTGAATACAATATCAAGTAACAAGGGGTGTTGTTTTAGGGATTGTGAGTTATTTTAGCTGAAAGATACAAGGGATATGACTTGGAGACAATCCTCTACAGCAAGGCACAAGAGAAAAGGACTCAAAGACTAGTTTAGAGACAGTTTCCAAGTGTTACAGCAAAGCACAAACACCCTAGACTAGACTCAACAGCAAGTAAGTTAATCACAGCAATGCACAGATATAACTTGACTCACAATACAAGGCACTGATAAAACACCTTGAAGATGTATCAGGCTTGCTTCAAACTACAGCTCTTAGCACAAGTTTGATAGTTTTGAGGGATTTCTCAAAGTTCATTCATTCATCAAAGTCTACCTACAACAGTCATACAAGACCCCTTTATATAGAGAGGTTGATATCTTGTGAGCCATTAGATGTATGGATCATCCAAGGGCTAGCTTAGGATCTAACCTACTTCTACTGACACTAATTAAGAGCCTCACAATAGGACGAGCTCAACAACTAATAAGAACAGACACAAGACACAAAAGAAAACAGACTGAACAAAAGCAAATAAAGCAGTTTTGGATTTTTCCTGAAATGGAAATCTGTTGCTCTTGTTGTCTTGCTGCCTTGCCTGGGTGTGTTGCTGCTCCGTGGGACTCTCTATTCTTATTATAACTTAGATAAGACCTGCCTTGGACGATGACAAGTTGACTTAAACAAAAGGAAACCACAATCTGACATGTACCTTCTCTGTTTTTAGTTGTTTGCTGGACTCTTAACTTGGGGTGTCTGTTTCATGAATTTTTACTAGACTTCAAAAGGGTTTGTCCTGGGTAAACTTGTAGCTTAATGGGTTGGCTTGATGGTAGGCCATGGTGGGGGTGGTTGGGATGCTCTGGTGTACCTCCTAGATACAGAGTTTGTGAATTGGTCTGTCTGTGCCTGAAGGTTTTTTTGTCTGTCTTGTGTGGGTAATGTGGGTTGTATTGGGGCTTGGCATAGGTTGTTGAGCCTTGGACTGTCTCCCTCACTGTTGTAGCTTGGCATGGCTTGGTCTTGGCTTGTCATAGCTTGTTGTTTGGACCTTGTAACTCTAGCTTCCATCTGAGGGGTCAAGCTTGTCTTGTTTGTGGTTGGATCATCAAGACCCCTTGGGTGAGCTCCTGCTGCAGCCTCCCCAGGTTGAAAAGGGCTTGAACTCAAGCCTGTGTCTTCCTCCCCCTCAGAGTCTTCATAGAAGGGACTAAGATCTCCCACATTGAATGTTCCATGGACTGCATACTCTCCTGGTAGATCAATTTTGTAGGCATTGGGACCTATCTTCTCTATGACTTGAAAAGGACCATCTGCTCTTGGCTCTAGCTTTTTCTTTCTCTTGGAAGGGAACCTTTCTTTCCTTAGGTTGATCCATACTAGATCTCCTGGTGCAAAGTCTTTCTTGGTCTTAGGAACCTTGGCATTCTTCTTGTATACATCATTAGCTTTCTCAATTTGTTTTCTGACTGATTCATGGAGTTTTAGCATTTGTTCTACCCTCTTCTTGGCATCATAGTGGACCTCTGACCTGCACACATTAGACAAACTCAAAGGCATTAAGGGGTTAGTACCATAGACCACTTCAAATGGGGAGTGGCCTGTGGCTGCTGAGGGAGCTCTATTGAAAGAGAACTCTGTTTGAGCCAACTTTAAGTCCCAATCCTTGAGAGATTTGCTGACTATACACCTCAAGATTCTTCCCAAGGTCTTGTTAGTCACCTCAGTTTGGCCATCAGTTTGAGGGTGATGGGAGGTACTAAACAATAACCTAGTGTTAAGCAGTTTCCACAATGTCCTCCAGAAGTGGCTCATAAACTTTGTGTCGCTGTCAGACACAATGGTCCTTGGAACTCCATGTAACCTCACTACCTCATCAAGGTATAGCTCTGCTACACTCACAGCATCCTCAGTCTTCTTGCATGCAATGAAATGTGCCATCTTACTGAACCTATCCACAACCACCATGATAGAATCCTTCCCTCTTGCTGTTCTAGGCAATGCCATTATGAAATCCATACTAACATCCTCCCAAGGCCTACCTGGGATTGGTAGGGGAGTGTAAGGTCCTGCTTGGAAAGAACTCTTGGCCTTTTGACAAACTCCACACCTTCTGAGCACTATTTGAACTTCTCCCATCATCTTAGGCAAGTGGAATTGATCTTGTAGTATGTCCACAGTTTTCTGAACCCCAAAGTGTCCTCCAAGGCCACTCCCGTGTACCTCCTTGATCAATAGGTTCCTATAAGATCCTCTGGGAACACACAACTTGTTTCCTTTAAACAAGAATCCATTTTGCAAAGTGTATGGTGAGTCAATGGTGCTTGTTCCCTCTTTCTGTGCTAACCAATCTTCTGCAAAGTCTGGATCTTCTTGATACATGTCCTTCATAAACTCAAAGCCAAGAACCCTTTGCTCCATAGTTGATAGCAGAGTGTACCTCCTAGACAATGCAACAGCCACCACATTTTGTTTGCCCTCTTTGTATTTGCTAGAAAAGGTGAATGATTGAAGGAACTCCACCCACTTAGCATGTCTGTGACTGAGCTTATGCTGGCCTCCTATGTACTTCCATGCCTCATGATCAGAGTGTAAGACAAAAGGTTTGGGCTTCAGGTAATGACTCCAATGCCTCAGAGCTCTGACAAGAGCATAGAACTCTTTATCATATGTAGAATAGTTGAGCTTGGCACCACTTAGCTTTTCACTAAAGTAGGCTACAGGTTTCTTCTCTTGGATAAGGACAGCTCCAATTCCCACTCCACTTGCATCACATTCAACCTCAAATAGGCAATCAAAGTTTGGCAATCTTAGGATAAGTGCACTGCACAAGAGCTTCTTCATGTGTTTGAAAGCCTGTAAAGCATTCTCAGTCCAAGTGAACTCTCCCTTCTTCATGCACTCAGTGAGAGGTGCTGCAATGGTGCTAAAGTCCTTAATGAATCTTCTGTAGAAGGATGCTAAGCCATGGAATCCCCTTCCTTCTGTAATACTCCTAGGGATAGGCCAAGACTGGACTGCCATGATCTTGTCTTGATCAACTGAAATGCCTCTACCAGAGACCACATATCCTAGAAACTTGACTTCCGCAGTCATGAAGGTGCACTTCTCAAGCTTCCCAAAGAGCTTGCTCTCCTTAAGTATTTCAAACACAGCCTCAAGATGCCTCAAATGATCATCCTTGCTCTTGCTGTAGATGAGGATATCATCAAAGTATACCACCACAAATCTCCCTAGGCAAGGCCTAAGCACCTCTTTCATCAACCTCATGAAGGTACTTGGGGCATTTGACAGGCCAAAGGGCATGACAAGCCACTCATAAAGGCCATGCTTTGTTTTGAAGGCTGTCTTCCACTCATCTCCTTCTCTGATCCTCAATTGATGGTAACCTTGCCTCAAGTCAATCTTAGAAAAGAACCTTGAGCCACTTAGCTCATCCAACAGGTCATCAAGCCTAGGTATAGGGAACCTATACTTGACTGTGATGTTGTTGATAGCCCTGCTATCTATGCACATCCTCCAAGTCCCATCCTTCTTAGGAACCAACAATGCAGGCACAGCACAAGGGCTTAATGACTCCCTTACAAACCCTTTACTCATCAACTCTCCAACTTGCTTTTGCAGCTCTTGTGTAGCCTTAGGATCCCATCTGTAGGCTGGTCTATTAGGTAGTACAGACCCTGGCACAAGGTCTATTTGGTGTTCAATCCCTCTCAAAGGGGGTAAGCCATCAGGAAGTTCCTCTGGAAACACTTCCTTGAACTGATCAAGGAGGGGCTTAACATCTGCAGGGATCACCTTAGACTCCTCTTCCTGAACTTCTTTTGATAGCAGCATTACTATAGGTTGCTCCTCACTACACTCCTTGACCATTGCTGACTCAGATAGAAATACAACTCCACTAAAAGCCTCAGCCATACTTGGACTCCCATAGCTCTTCTGGTGTGGTGGCAAGGGGGCTAATGTCACCTTCCTGCTCCCATGCTTGAAAGAATATGTATTGCTTCTTCCTTGGTGTATGGCGCTTTTATCAAACTCCCATGGCCTTCCTAATAGCAAGTGACAGGCATCCATTGGAACCACATCACACAATACTTCATCCTTGTACACACTGCCAATGGAGAAAGGGACCATGCATTGCTTATCCCCCTTAACCTCTGCTCCCTTACTCAGCCATCTCAACTTATAGGGGTGAGGGTGATCTTGAGTGCTCAACTTCAGCTTATCAACCATAGTAACAGAAGCCACATTGGTACAACTCCCTCCATCTATAATAAGATTACAAACCCTCCCTTGTATGGTACATCTGCTCCTGAAAATGAGGGACCTTTGATCCTCCTCCAAAGGTATCTGTTGTGAATGCATTACTCTCCATAGTACTAAGCTGTGGCCTGTGTCAGGGAGTGCCACTATTGCCTCCTGACTAGACTCTTCTTCCTCACTCACCACTTCTTCAACCTCAGGCTCATCCCTCTCATACTCAACTAGACCCTCTTTCTCCCAAGCCTCAACTTCCATTATGGTTAAGGTCTTCTTAGAAGGGCAATCCTTCCTGAAATGTCCATAGCCTTGACATTGGAAGCACCTAATTCTGTTCTCAGTCAATGAAGTGCTTGGCTTTTGACCCATGATGCCCTTACCCTTGTCTAAGGTAGGTGGGGGTGCTGTCTTAGGGGTATCCATTGATCTAAACCCACTATAAGGTCTGGTTTGAAAAGGCCTAACAGGTTTTGGTGTAGCAGGCTTAGTCTTCCCTATCTTCTCAATTCTCAGAGATAGGTTGACAACATCATCAAATGACCACAGAGGTTGCATCCTAACCTTGTTAGCAATGTTCTTATCTAGGCCCTCTAAGTACCTAGCAATCCTTTGCTCAGTTTCTCATTTATATCACATTGTAAGGTGAGTTGTTCAAACTCCCTCAGATAAGATTCAACAGGTTTGTCTCCTTGTTTCAACTTAGATAACTTGATAAACAGATCCTGGGTGTAATCCTTAGCAACAAATTTGTCTAACAGTTTCTTTTTCAGTTTAGTCCAAGACTTGATGGGTTCCTTACCCTCCCTAGCCCTTAACCCTTTCATAGTCTCATACCAAAGGGAAGCATACCCTTTCAGTTTAAGGATGGCTACTTTAAAAGACTTGGAATCATTGTATCCCTTGTACTCAAAGATCCTTTCTACTTCTCTAAGCCATTCTAATAAGTCATCAGGATTAAGACTACCAGAAAACTCAGGGATATCTACCTTAAGATGTTTGTCTGTGTTCCTGTGGATGGAAGCTCTGCTTCTTGTTGAGTCATCTGAGTCTGGATACTCTTCATCATCAGGTGGCCTTCCTCTGCCTCCTCCTTGGCCTCTTCCACGACCTCTACCTCTTCCTCCAGCAAGCAAATGGTTGCCTATAACCTGGTCCAAGGTTCTGGTTAGGGTGGTTACAATCCCAGCCAGATCCTCCATCCTTGCTTCTACTCCTGCTAGTCTCTCTTCACTCATTGGGCTATTTTTGTGTTTTTAAATGTAGTTAGGGAAAATGAACTCACTAAGACTCTCAACCAAAGCTCTGATAACCAATTTGGAGTGTAAACTACTAAGGTTCACAAGTTTTAAGTGACTTGATTAGCTTGACTCAAACTGAATACAATATCAAGTAACAAGGGGTGTTGTTTTAGGGATTGTGAGTTATTTTAGCTGAAAGATACAAGGGATATGACTTGGAGACAATCCTCTACAGCAAGGCACAAGAGAAAAGGACTCAAAGACTAGTTTAGAGACAGTTTTCAAGTGTTACAGCAAAGCACAAACACCCTAGACTAGACTCAACAGCAAGTAAGTTAATCACAGCAATGCACAGATATAACTTGACTCACAATACAAGGCACTGATCAAACACCTTGAAGATGTATCAGGCTTGCTTCAAACTACAGCTCTTAGCACAAGTTTGATAGTTTTGAGGGATTTCTCAAAGTTCATTCATTCATAAAAGTCTACCTACAACAGTCATACAAGACCCCTTTATATAGAGAGGTTGATATCTTGTGAGCCATTAGATGTATGGATCATCCAAGGGCTAGCTTAGGATCTAAACTACTTCTACTGACACTAATTAAGAGCCTCACAATAGGACGAGCTCAACAACTAATAAGAACAGACACAAGACACAAAAGAAAACAGACTGAACAAAAGCAAATAAAGCAGTTTTGGATTTTTCCTGAAATGGAAATCTGTTGCTCTTGTTGTCTTGCTGCCTTGCCTGGGTGTGTTGCTGCTCCTTGGGACTCTCTATTCTTATTATAACTTAGATAAGACCTGCCTTGGACGATGACAAGTTGACTTAAACAAAAGGAAACCACAATCTGACATGTACCTTCTCTGTTTTTAGTTGTTTGCTGGACTCTTAACTTGGGGTGTCTGTTTCATGAATTTTTACTAGACTTCAAAGGGGTTTGTCCTGGGCAAACTTGTAGCTTAATGGGTTGGCTTGATGGTAGGCCATGGTGGGGGTGGTTGGGATGCTCTGGTGTACCTCCTAGATACAGAGTTTGTGAATTGGTCTGTCTGTGCCTGAAGGTTTTTTTTGTCTGTCTTGTGTGGGTAATGTGGGTTGTATTGGGGCTTGGCATGGGTTGTTGAGTCTTGGACTGTCTTCTTCATTGGGGTGGCTTGGCTTGGGTTGTTCTTGACTTGTCATAACTTGTTGTTTAGACCTTGTAACTCGAGCTTCCATCTGAGGGGTCAAGCTTGTCTTGTATGTGGTTTGATCATCACGACCCCTTGGGTGAGCTCCTGCTGCACATTGGCTCCTTGGCATGTAGGGTGGTTACTAGGTATCTAGACCAGATGTGGTTAGGATTTTATTTAGTGTTGTGTCGGGTTTCCGCGACACGGAAAACGAAGCGTGACGATATATTTTGAGACTCTTAATATCGACACTAGGGTTAAATGTATGTATATATATATAATGCTCTCTCTTATTAAAATAAATTTAAGGAATATATTTTATTATAAATTCTTTTACCGTTTGGCGATGATAGCGTTATTAGATTATCGTCTCAAAGTCGGATTAAATTCTAGGTTACGTGACAGTTGTACCGCTACTAATTTCCCATTTTAGTTCTTATTATTTTATTTTTTATAATACTTTATTATTATTATCTTTAAATTTCCATTTTTATTTTATTTGATGATTTTACGGGTATTACAATCTACCCTCCTTAAAGACAAACTTCGTCCTCGAAGTTTAAAACTACCCTCAACAATCGCAGCTAACTCTATTATCAACAGCAATTAGTGAACCGACATTCCTAGCTATGCAAGGATAAGATGTAAGTATTACATCCTACCTCCCTTAGGGGACGTTACGTCCTTGTAACTAGATAATTACCTCAAATAGCTCTGGGTATTTCAGTTTCATGGCCTCCTCGGCTTCCCAAGTGGCTTCCTCGCTGTCATGGTTCGACCATAGCACCTTGATTATACGGGTCTCTCCATTTCGGGTTTTTCGAACTTTACTATCCAAGATTTTAACGGGTCGCTCTTCATAAGATAGCGAGTCATCGAGTTCTAGTACCTCGGGTTCTAAAACGTGCGACGGGTCGCTCAAGTACTTACGGAGCTGGGAAACATGGAAAACGTTGTGGACTCGGTCCAATGATGGTGGTAACGCCAGACGATAGGCTACCTCTCCAACACGCTCCAATATCTCATATGGACCTATGTATTTGGGGATCAACTTTCCTTTCTTACCAAATCGCATCACTCCTCTCATTGGTGACACTCGCAACAAAACTTTATCTCCAACTTCAAACTCGATGCTTCTTCGATGAAGGTCGGCATAACTCTTTTGCCTGTCTTGGGCTGCCTTCATCTTTTGTTGGATCACTTGGACTTGTTGGATCATTTCTTGAATCATCTGTGGTCCAAGTACAACACTATTTGTGAGGTCGTTCCAACATACAGAGCTCCGACATTTCCTTCCGTATAGGGCTTCAAATGGGGCCATCTTGATACTAGCATGGTAACTGTTGTTGTAGGAAAATTCAATTAGGTCTAACATGTCCTCCCATGAACCTTTGAATTCTAGAGCGCAAGCTCTAAGCATGTCTTCCAGAGTCTGGATTGTTCTCTCAGTTTGACCGTCGGTTGTAGGGTGAAATGCGGTACTCATCTTTAGCTTGATCCCTAAAGACTCTTGTAGTTCTTGCCAGAATCGGGAAATGAATCTCGAATCTCTATCTGAAATGATACTATTTGGAACTCCGTGTAACTTTAGCACATGTCTTCTGTAAGCCATGGCGAGTTCTTTCTTGTTCCAGGTATCCTTCATTGGTATGAAGTGTGCATACTTTGTCAATCGATCCACAATTACCCAAATCATGTTGTTCCCTTTCTTGGTCCTTGGCAAGGCGGTGATGAAGTCCATTGAGATCGAGTCTCACTTCCACTCTGGGATGTCCAAAGGCTGTAGTAACCCTTGGGGTCTTCTATGCTCGATTTTCACCTTTTGGCAAGTCAAACATCGTGATACGAATTCTGCTACTTCTCTCTTCATATTCGGCCACCAGAAGTTATTTTTAAGGTCTTTGTATAACATGTCTCCTCCCGGATGCACTGACTAGGGTGTAGCGTGTGCCTCCTCCATGATTTTCTTGTTTAGCTCGGACTCTTGCGGTACACACCATCTTGCTTTGTAGCGAATGCTCCCATCCTTCTCGATGCAGAAACCTTCTCCATTCGGAGTCCCAATCTTTGCTTTCTTTGCTTCAATCACTTCATCTCCAGCTTGTTTCACACGGATCTCATCGTATAGGTCGGGTGATAGGGTGAAGTCGTTCATGTCGTCACCTTTAGAGATGACGTTGATGTTGGAGTAGGTGTCCTCCACAATAGTGCGCCACATAATAAATCTTATTAAGGAATATAATTGTGATATTTATTGACTATATATATGATTAGTCAGTTGATTAACGTAAATCAATAACGGTTGGCTAACTAGAGTTTGACGTTATTGTCGTTTGACGGCGGTGATCAACTGATCCCTTTCAGTCCCACCTAAAGGATAAAATCCAAATAGTAACTAATTATTTGTATACGATACAGTTAATTAGTACATTACATATATTCGATATGTACGAGAGTTAATTGTTAGAAATTGAGTTAAGAACTCAAATTCGATTAAGCTTATTTTTCAATTATGCGATAATTGACTAATAAATTTATATCTTATTTTCATACGATTAAATAAGATTTAACTTAGTAATTAATCGTTAAATTACTAAATTAGTTGAGGTT
>JAIUZE010074688.1:0-56345 GCA_022085475.1 Heliosperma pusillum | reverse complement strand
GTGCGCTTATTGACTTGAATGTGATGCAAAGGGTTCTCATTCCCCTTGAACTTTGGGATGTCAGTCTTGTTGAAGTTGGTTGGCAATTGTGCATTCACCGGTTCATACTCGCGATTATTCTCCTTATATATGTCATCTCCCTTAAGATACATTAGTTGCTCCTCCAAGTATTGGAGTCACTTTTCAGCTTCTGTAGGAACCGGCTTGGGACTGACTTCTGGCTGTCCCACAAAAGGTGGAAAGTCACCATGTACACTATGGGGAATCAATGTATAGAGAAGGAAGTTTAGTTTTCATGGCGACAATTTGATCCTCCATGGTATTGAGGCGAGCATAAGTTTGGTCTTGACTTGTCTGGAGATGGATGAGCGCTGCTAGGTTTGATCATTATCATTCTGGTTTGGTGCATGAATATTTTCTTGACTACCTCCTGGCATCTTGGAAACTGAGCAAGAGATTGACACTGAATTAGAAAACGATCTACCAATCTAACACACTTACTCGTAAAGACTCGACTTGTGAAGTGGGAGTGTGCCACTATGTTTGAGCGAGTTTTGAAAATGACTAGTTTGGAAAATGTGTTACGACTCGAAGTGGAGAAAGACTCGACTTGTGAAGTGGGAGTGTGCCACTGTGCTTAATGAGTTTTGAAAATGACTAATTTGGAAATGAGTGAGGACTCGAAAAATACTCGACTTGGGAAGTGGGAGTGAGCCACTATGCAAAGTGAGTATCGGACATGAGTGGTTTGGGAAAGTTTGTCTTAGACAACCGTAGTGTCGTTGTGGGAGTGTTGACTCGAAAATGATTTTGAGTAGACACTCGGACAGAGTTTTGATTCGTTTCCCGCTACTATAGGCCACCTTTGAAAATGCTTTACAGTTTTAAAAAAGGATTTTGATTTGTCATGGTTTATTTACAAAGTGGTGTTCATGTAAGGGTTATACGCATTTAAACAGGCAGAATAACGGTATTCTGAGTGCATTTAAAAGGGTTTTGGCTTAAAGGGTGGGTTGTCATACCAAACAATCCAACCCAAGGTCTGTGGAGAGGTCTGCGCCAAACATGAGTAAGGTCGGTTCCTAGTCCATTCGCTCGAGTAGTGAAAGCCTTTGGTGCTAACATGAGTACACACCGTGGTATGGTTGACGTCAATCGTTATCCATCCTTAGGCCTAGATAAGAATTTGGACCGTCCAAACAGGACCATTGGTCGAAAGGGTTGGGTTAGGCCTAGGAAGGTCGATTAATGAGAACCGACAACTGTCTCATACATACTATTCCCACACCTTGTTCAAGTTTCACCTTGCGTAACACGTAAGTGTATATTCCCCAGCGGAGTCGACAAACTGTGATACACGGGTTTCGCGATCCTTTCCAAACTTTGATACAATGGATACCACGGATGGAGAAACGAGGGACAAGAGTGAAAGCACGTATTTGTGGTGTCGCCAGCAACTTTTGTGGGAAGTTGGAACCGTTCGAATACTTCATGTCATGTCAAGACACAAAGGAATGACATGAACACAAAGTAAATATGATCATTTTATGAAAAAGGGTCAATGCAGGGAGCCTCAGCCAGTCAGGGGGACTTGCGGCTGGGTAGCCGGCTGGGACACACAGACTTGGCCGAAAACAAAGGGAACGAAAGAGGGGTGACTCCTAGCCTGTGGGCGGCGACCAGGTAGCCGGCTGGGGCACACACGTCAACAACAAACAACACTTTAACATCCGTGACTCCCAGCCAGTGGGTGAGGGTGGCGGTTGGGTACACGGCTGGGGCTCACACTACTCTAAAATCACCAAAATTTATCCATTAACAATCAGAGGACTCCCAGCGGCCCACAGTGCACGAAAAACACGACAACAACAACAATAACCTCAATTCTTTTGGTACCCATTATTTCCTTTCATCATTTATCATCATCAAACTATATTAAATATAATGTAATCATACCCAATCATTACTAGTAGTCAATTAAATCATCATAAGATAACATAGATTACCCAACACAAGTTTAACAAGAATAAATGAATGAATCCAACAACATAAATGTAACTTTGCATAAGATTAGCATAAGATTAGAATATGACATGCATTAAACATGAACAAGGGTAGTGAACACATATCCATATCAAATTAACACAAAGAACTCATCTTTTCATGATATACACTACTCTAACATGTAAAAAACAT
Source organism: Heliosperma pusillum (assembly GCA_022085475.1). Taxonomy (NCBI): domain Eukaryota; kingdom Viridiplantae; phylum Streptophyta; class Magnoliopsida; order Caryophyllales; family Caryophyllaceae; genus Heliosperma; species Heliosperma pusillum. The sequence goes on along the minus strand of JAIUZE010074688.1, from coordinate 54,149 downwards.
AAAGTGATATCGAGTTACTCTTCACCGTTATCTTTTTGTGTCTTCACTAGTCCTCAAGTTCCTCTTCTATTAGGAAGTAGTCCCTCTTCGAATCCTCTAGGTCTCCTCCTACAAACTTGAGCATAAAAAATGAACAATTTCATCTTGGGAAAAAGGTGAGAACATGAAAGTCAACAAGATTAGAACTTTCTTACCTTAAAAGAAAGAGATGAAGAAAAGAGAAAGAATAAGATTAAAACTAAGAGATTTGAGTGAGAATTAAGTGAGAATTGGTAATTTAAAGCTTGAAGGGTTTAGGACTCAACAATGGTGAGAGAGAGGTTATGGTTTTGTTTGATGAGGATGGAGAAATGATATGTTTGCTGAAACATTAGAGTATAAAATGAATAGAATATGGGCTAAGTTGAGTGAGTAGAGAATGGAAAAGGCACAATATGTGACACAAGGACTAACTCACATGAAATTCCGGGTAGAACCAGATTATGGGCTCGGATTTGACAGATTAGACACGGAAATTACCCAACTAGCTAGATTCTAATCTAAATCTAAAATTAAGCTAACTAATAATATTATTATTTTTTAAATTAGAATTGCTAAGGTTCCGGGTGTTACAATTAATGTGCACATCCCCCTCGTAGCAGGAGAACTACGAGAGGCAAACTCGGGGTATGAAATTGTCTTCCGACGGATCACCAACATATTAACCATAGTAACAACCTGAACTCCAATCCTGAACTCGATCACCATCATCATAATCAATCAAATCACATATAGAAACATCCCATCACAACAATTAGCATAAACAATACTGAGTAGGGAAACCATACCTTTAGCAAATCGGCAATTAGTCACAAGCAAGGAATCAAAAGTCCTCTTCTACGAATTCTCCACTTATACATGTAATAATCATACAATTAATACTAGCCATTTTCCCTTTCCCCCTCCCCCCCAATTCAATTAGGGTTACATAATTCAATACAAATAATAACAATAATGATGTAGACGAATCACTTACCGATTGGAATCAACAAGATAAAAGTAATAGATCCGGCTTACCATGATTCAGGATGATCTTAGAAGTTTTGAGAAAGTTTTAGAGAGTTTTAGAGAGGTTAGGGTTTTGATAATGAAACATAAAGTGAAATTATTTTTTAATCTTTCTTAATATCCTTAATGAAACCGTTCGAAATGATCTCGCAGTCCGGCGTACCCTGTACTCAGAAATACGGAGTATTACAGTCTTCCCTTCTTAAGAACGAATTTCATCCTCGCAGACCGGTGTACACGGTAGAGTACTATATGTACACGGTTGAATACACCTCACTCGGTCGAGTGCTCACCACACTCGGCCGAGTGCCCAAGAACAGAATACTGCTCAACGAACACACCAACCTTACTCGGCCGAATACCCTCTACTCGGCCGAGTACCCCATCCACTCGGTGGCGTAAGCCTAACTTGACCGAGTACCTAGTACTCAAAAATACGAAGTATTGCAGGAATAATCTACCTGGAAGCAAATCAATCTCACAAGAAAAGCACATGTAAGCTAGATGTCCTTTTCTACAAAGTCGCCAACTACAATATTCTAATCATAATTATATCTACTAAATACTACAAAGTGTCATGGAATAAGACTCATTATCACAATCCATGACTATTTCCCCCAATTCTAATATCAACAAGGTCAATAATCACTATCTAGGTCTCAATACCTCAAATCTCATGCTTAATAATCAATAAAATACAATCTACAACACTTTTCCGCAATTTCTAGCTCACACAAGAACAATTCCATCATTTATAATCATTTTTTCCAAATTCTATTCTATCACCAATAACCTAATCACAAGATCATTATAATAATTCAAACTAAGCGACATATATTGCTCTAATAACGTTAATTTCATCCTAGTAATCAATCTAGTAAGTAATTACATACTAATTACTCAAAACCTTACTTAATAAGTTGATAAGATGAAATCACAAGATTAAGGATGAAGATCACTTACAAAAACTGGAAAAGATAAGAGAAAGATCTAGAACACACCACAAATCCAAGAGAAAATTAAGGAGTAATTAAAGAGAAATTAGAGATTAATTAAAGAGATATTATAGTTTTAATGAGAGTATATGTTACTAATCAAGAATTTGAATGAAACAGAAGAGAGAAAAGCATTTTATATTGGATATTCTCACGCGGAAATTAAAACAACAACCCATCTATTACAATTATTAATGGGTCGAGTAACACTTCACTCAGCCGAATAACACATACATACTCGACCTAGTGCATATAAATTCAACATAGTACACACAATCAGGGTCTCCCTAAAAACTCACTCGGCCGAGTGACCACGCACTCTACCGCGTCCAACCCTCTCGACCGAGTTGCTACACAACTCGATAAAGTGTAGATACCTTAGTTCTACACCTTCCGCCAACCAGCCAGTGATAATTGGGCCGCACGTTTGGTATGCGAAACGATTTATGACAGTTCATAAGTTTATCATCAAGTGATAGCTCAAATACTTGTGTCTATCCCTTGGTCTTCATCTACGGGCCGCTACGGTCTTTTTTACAGTCATTACAGTTTATTTGGAGTCTGGGGTCAAACAGCTTCATTTTCTATAAACCGTCTTTTAAAACCGAGTCTGAACGCTCGCCAATATTTCGGATATTTTAATTTTTCAAAACTTATATTTTTTGGTAAAATATATCCGTATTTTATTTAAAAAAATTCGAAATCAACCGCAATTCTATAAAGGAAACGCGGAAATCTTTCTTTAAAAGTAGGATAATTCTTGGGAAATAACGCACCAGGTGCTGCACCGCTTCCAAGAGTCGCAGTTCCTGCTGCGCCTCTTCAAAGTTCGATTTTCTTGTTTCCGAAATATTTTCTAGATTTCTTTCCTAGTTCGAGTTATCAACTCTTACTATTTTTCACTATAAAAGGAGAGCTTTGTCCTTCTCTTCTCTATTTGTATTCTAGACCTTGCTCTAAGCATTTTGACATCTATTTTCTTCATCAATCGACCACGTAAGCTCATATCCTTCTAGGTACCCGTCTCGTTTTGCATGACCGACCAATTTGACCACTACACTTAATCAATCAATCTTTTAATCGATTTTTGATCCTCTAACGATGGCAGTTTCTGTACATTCAAGTCAAGCTATCACTAAAACGCAACTTAGTTAATCTCGTTTCGTCAAAGAAGTAAGTCTAAGGGTATAATAATCCCATCTTTTGTATTTTATATGTACTTTATTTAATTCATGTAAGATTCGAGTCGGATTTATGTCAACCCTTTTCAAAACCTTTTTTAATAAACTTATTTAAATCACCTTTTTCATATTTAGATAGTTCGTTTTTCATCCCTAAAAATTCAATATTAGAAGGTTTTTGTCATCTTTAGATGAAGATCGTGTCTTTAGAGGTTAGATATGTTCATATCTAGTCTTTGAATTCGTCTTTGATATAATTTAGGGCAAATTAATCTATTAAATTATCTTTATTCGACTTATAGATCGATAATAAACCGAAAATCACCAACGAACACTAACTGATCGCGATTTTGGCTTCACCGCCAGAACCCACCTCTAGAACAGACGCAGGGGTTGATGCGCTTCTTCCAGAGGACTCATCACCTGATGCTTTTGTTCTGGGTTCGACTCTGTCTCTTAACTTCCTTTATCGTCTCGACGTAGCCTTAATTACTAATTAATCGACTATTAATTCTAGTATTGCTACTAATATGTTCGTTTAATTTTCTAATTCTTTTCCTTTTCTTTAAATTTTTCTTTTTTGGTGTATTTCCGACTTAGATCCCGATAATCGTTGTAATCTTTTCTAATTTATTGTATTTTATTTAAGTTATTTTATTTTAATGGATTTAACGATTGTATGATTTAATCGTTTTCTCACATGTAATCAATCTAATTCCTATTTCGACATAATTAAATTCGAAATTACATGTTCAACCGACATAGTCTAAACTCACATGCTAGGGTTCAAACGTGGATGTTTCATAGCATGCATTTAACCGACAATATATCAAGTACAGAAGAGTTTCCCTAATCATTAGTAGAGGCCGCTATCGAGGCGGGCGTTATTAGGTGTTCGAATAAAGAACTTCTTAATACGTACCCTCACCCCTTACTCCAGATCTCTGTGAACATCCGTGTTAATTGGCATCCACGAGAGTCATTCTAGACATACAATGCTAAGGGTAACGAGTCATTTTCTGCTACTGCATATGGACCGAAAGAAACAGATGCATGATGGATGCTAAACAATCATTGCCTGCAGTGGTGCTTAATGAAATTCAAGTGGATGTGATCAACATATTAACTGAGTTAATACCTCATGAGTTTTATCGAGCTGAAAGCTCGTGGCTTTAAAGCACATACTACATTGCTTAAATTCATTTATTTGCTTAGAGTGATAATTGTATGCTGTAATGAACGATCTAATCTGGTAGGTTATGATATTAATGAAAAACCTTACGTTTTACGAGAAAAAAAAACTCCGTTCCTTAAGGTACTTCTAATTATCTCTTAGTGTTGTTTTCTTTTTTGCATAGCCGCTCTTCTCGTCAAATGCAAATTCCATCGATCCGGAAATTAAAAGGACCTTAAGGGGTATTCAGAAGGCTTTTCGCTCTATTGAGAAAGGCTCTTCATCGAGGGGACCTTAATATCTTATAGTGGATAAGTTTGTGTAAGCTTGTGTTAAAGAAGTGGAATTTGTGACCCTTTTTCCAATCAAACTAAAAACTAACCACAAAATCCATTAATCACAAAAATGCCAAAGTTTTCAACCCACTCTATTCCAACAAAAAACACATTGCCTAATGGGACACCCACCCCCAAAACCTCAAGGGAAACTTCATAGACTAAACCGGTTTCATGCAACTTGTTTAAAGAAGCTAACTCGAGGGCACGCCTAATGTGGATCAACATCTTCATATGGAGATGTTTTGTGATTATTGTGATGTCATTACTCAAATGGGTGTGACTCAAAATCAAATACGGTATGTGCTCTTTCCCTATTCTCTTGTGGGGACGAGAAAGCAATGACTTAAGTCCTTAAACCAGGCACAACGTGTATTGACTCGTGGAGAAAGCTTGCTCTTTCCTTATAACAAAAATTGTAATACCCCGTATTTTTATAATAGATTTTATCCGGAAATTTATTTATTAAAATAATTGTTTCTCGAGTTTAATTATTTATTTTGTATTTAACGCTTACGGTCTCTATTTTGTTATTTTCCATTTTTACCTAATTTGGATGGGTTAAAATGTCCGTGCACAATTGTACTATTTTTATTTAATAGCTACTTCTCTTATATCCATTTTCCGAGCGTTTTAATTATACTAAACCTAATTTGTAATTAGATTATCCATCTTGTGAGGTAATGGGTCAAAAGCCCACTTAAATTCTCTCATAAATATAAAACATTAACCTAGCAACTAGGTTGCTCAATCTTTTTGTTCGTGCGTTTGGTGCGCCGTGACCATCTTCTCACTCTCTTTTCATTCTTCTCCCTTTAACTTCATTGTTATGCAACTTTCTTCATGCAAATCAAATATAAATTATATATTTACAATGCTGGCTCTTACTTCTACAATATATTCTATTCATAATATTTTTAAGGGACTTGATTGTATAGAGTTTAGACATACCTTTAGGATTTCTATATTTGATGGGTAAGTAAGAAGAATAAGAAGAAGATGCCTTTCTTTTGGATGCTTTTGGAGGAGGAATTGTCTAGGACAATATTAATGGCGTCTTTATAAAGATGAATATCATTTTTGCGGTCTTTATTGCGTAATAAAGGTAACTAGGTATTTTCCTTTAATTATGTTTATAGAAAGTGAATTATTAACATGATATAATGATTGATTGTATGATTAATTGGTTAGTGTGGATATTTATGCTTATGATTCACATGTTTAATTGCATTTAATATTTATGTTGTTATTCGATTTTCAATTATTCATTTGGTGTGCGAACTAGGGTTCAAATCGCGAACCCTAGCGTCGTTGGTGGTGGCGCGGCCGTGAGGTTGCCGTGGACTAGGGTTTCGGCCTCCTCCTTGTGGGAGTGGCTAGGGTTTGCTTCTGTTGGGAAATTTGAGTTTTGTTTACATCATTAAGGTTATAGCATATTAAACTATAACTTTGCATGTAAGATACCCTGGTTTTACCTATTTGAGCTATAACTTTGAAAGTGACGTTATGGTGCGGTGTACGATAACAAGACTCGTTGTGGTGACATGGCTGTTTGTACCGTGGAGTCGACCCCTCGGTGATGGTGTTATAAAGGACTAACCCGTGACGGAAGAGAGTTATAGTTGATGATACTATAACCCCGCACGTATAATGTTATAGCTTGAAGTACTATAACTTCACTAAAGTTGAGTGAAGGTTATAGCTGAAGGTACTATAACTTTGCTGAAGTTAAGTGAAGGTTATAGTTGATGATAGTATAACCTGACACGCTTAACTAAGGTTATAGGTGGTGTACTATAACTCTGCTAGAGTTAAGCGAAGGTTATGGTTGATGATACTATAACCTAACAAGCTTAACCAAGGTTACAGTTGGTGTTGCTATCACTTAACTAGGGTTGAGTGAAGGTTATAGTAGGAGGTACTATAACATTGAGTTGGTATATGCTTATGTGTCTGGGTTTATGGTAGCTCAAACTATAACATTACCTTTGAGGTATAAATGTTATAGGTCAAGATACTATAACCTTTGGTCATATGTGCTTGCTTATGTGTGGTGTCATGGTTAGTTGAACTATAATGCTATTTTTGCATATCATCTTCTTTACTCTCATTCTTTGAGGAGTCGAGCAGTTAGTTAAACTGTTATATGAGTTGAGGTAGGACAGTCAGTTAAACTGTTCTTTTGAGTTGAGTCGTGTGTTGTTCACACATGTTTTGTACAGTCAGTTAAACTGTGCATTTGTTTGTTGGCTAGTTCGAATAGATGACGGTAGTATCAGTTAAATACTATCGGAATGAATCAAGAGCCGCCCTTCAAGGGTTTATTTGGTCTATGTTCGGGGGGGCCAGAGACATGAGTTAAATGCTCTGGGTCCCGAGTGTCTTTCGAGGTACAGTTAATGCATCGAGAGGTCTGGCCAGGTCTTAGGCATATAGGCAGTGGTGATACGTTATACATAGTACCGTGGAGGAAGTGGTGATACCATCCACAACCGACAGAGGCTGTGGTTATACGCTCTGTCAAGTTACAGGCAGTGGTTATAAGCTCTAACAGGCGTTCGCTCAATTCTCTTTGCTTTGTTGCTAGCATTGTGCCTTATGTTGCTATGGATCGTGTGCTACCTTGGGTCTTGAATGTGTTCATTGTCTAGTGGTTGCATATGGTCTAGGTCTGCAGGATTGCATTCATGTAGGTTTGGTTCCGTCTTGGTAAGTTTGAATTTATGTCATATTGTATAGATTGGTTCACATGTCATTTATGATTACTTTCAGTTGTTATAGATTGTTATTAATTCAACCTCTTGTAAGCATGACTGAGAGAGCATCTAGTTACTCCCGACTCATTGTCGACCCTCATTCTCAGGTTGATTTGGTTGCTGCTTGTCTGGATGTTGGGCTGGAGAGACTTGTGGCAAGAAGAATATTTTATTTAGGAATTTATTTAAGCTAAGATTTATTAGTAATGTAATAGTTTAGTTTTGTATTTGAGTATCGATCCGGATTGGTCAGGTGTTTCCGCCACCTTGACCCTTGTTCATCTTTATACTCTGATGAATTATTTATTATAAGGTTTTTATTTTGATATAAAATCCGGGTTGTTTTAGTTGGTATCAGAGCGAACACACTCCCAACTCTCGCTTAGTTAATGACTAAATTAAAATGGCTTAGTTAAATTGAGTGAGAGTAAATGGGGTAGAAACCAAAAAATGCATTTTTGTTCAAGAATGAAATCTTAAACATGATCCTCAACTTTTCTGTCTGGCTTGGATCTTTTATGTACTTTGATATTTCTTTTATGTCTACTTTCATAAGTAACTGTATGATTAAGAAATGTGTAGAGTGTGTGTTAACATGTTATGGTTATGTTCCACTCACTTTCGTATTTGGTCTTATTTACATATCTGATTCGCTTGTTCTATAGTTGTATGAGATAATACTAGGATATAGTTCTTTTCTTAAGAGTTATGTTATAGAGTTAGTTCATTTGAGCCACTTGTTTGAGGATCAGTAGTGATCTTGTAAAGGTTCGAGGTACTGTATTGGAAGTGCTTATCATGGTTGTGACTTTTAAGGGAAATTTGAGGTGTTATCTTGTCCATTATTTGATGGTTTAACTTAGGAGTTTATCATGGTTAATGATGTGAAGGATATAAGTTATTATTGATGTTCAAGGTGCATAGTATGGTTGTATCGAATTGTAGAATGGAACTTAACGTTTGGGTACTGTCTTACCATGTCATGGATTTATAATATTTGAAGAACTAGATTCGTGTGATTTATAGTGAACTCGTTTGAGGTTTGAGCTGGTAATGAAAATCTTGTAGTTTGTTTATGGTGTTTGTTAAAGGTAATCCTTTTTGTTGGGTGTCCTATTCCCTTCACCTTGTTTGATGGAGGTAGGTTGGTGATGACGGAGTATTATGGAAAGTCTCACGTTAATTTTGAGGATTTAGTTAATCAATATATGAGCTTTTTATGTGAAAGTCAACCATTTCGTATTCATTTTGGATTTCATTGAATATTTTACTTGAGGAATTAGTTTGAACGATTTATATCGGGATTGTAGGAATATGTTTAATTTTATGCTGGTAGTTAATGATCTTAAGGATATTGTTGTGGAACTTCATAGTTGAAGCTTAGATGATTTACCTAGAGGAGTTACAAAGTTTTGAGTAATTAAGCGATGCAATATAACTATAGTACTTTTCTGATATGAAGTTGTGCAATTAAGGATTGAATATTTGCCTTGTCTATTCTCCAGTTTGTTTATCTTATTTTATTGTATAACTGATTTGGTGTTGGGTTATTATTTTTGAGCCGTCATTAGTTAATGATGTTTTATTTTGGAATAGGAGGTAAGTATTTATTATGGTATTAATTATTAGAATTTTGGATTATATATATGTTCATTTGAGTTGTTTGAATTGGGAATTAGCTTGAAATGCATGAGTTTGGTCGCTGCGAAATCATAGATTGGAGCTAGTTGTTTGGGAACAATTATTTGGAGTACTCGTAAGTATGAGGGATAGGTTAATGTTTCTCTAGTTAAGTGATGAGTTGTGCAGGATATATGGACTGGAGATTTGAGTATTAAAAAGAAGTAAGTGTGCCCTCGGTTGGTTAGCCCGTTATTCGAAGGGCTGGAGAAATTGAGCTTTGAGGTTATTAATGTGTTGGATAAATATGGTGATTAGACTAGTGAATTATTAATGGAATAGATAAATAATGATTTGAGGAATAGGAGTAAGATGTATGTGTTATGATTGTTACGCGAATTGGTGGACTTAGATATGTTTAAATTGGAATGTGGGATAAATTTATTATTTGGAATTTTCGCGTATTAGTTGTCGACGATAATGGTATAATGAAAGTTATCTTGGATTATATAAAAGTAATTTGAGGATTTCAGTGATATACCCGTTTAGAGAATCATTGAGGAGCCGAAGGCTTGTTACTAAAGGATGTGTCTGATGACCTTGGCTTGAGGGAATTTCTAGGTAGTGATGAGCAAAGTGTTTTAAAGGTTGATTAGCGCTCTTAAATAGAATGTGATGTAATAGGGAGCGGTATCGATTTTATGGGACATAGGTTGTTCAATGTTTTTCATGGAAGTCTTTTTAGGTATTGATATTTTGGAAGATAATAGGCTTTCGTCAATACTAAGAGAAGTTTAAAAGAGTGTGGATATGAGAAGTGTAAGATTTTAGTTTTTACAATTTCGTTTTTAATTTTTCTAGTATCGTTTGTGCTACCATCTTGGGTTACTCTTTGACTTGTTGTATGCTTGCGTGTTTCTTTAGGATCGGTGTCCCTTAATCGATTTTCTTGATTAAAGCCTTCATATCTCTCATTTAATTGAGCTTCCTCTCTTTGAATCTTTACATTGATCTGCTTCAAGTCCTCGTAAATGTCCTTCGATCTTTTCTTTGTTTCGATATCCTTAAACTTTCTATCTTTACTAATCGGTGTGCCTTACCCTTTGACTTTCGTAATGAATATTATATTTTACAAAATGATTTATGAATTGTTTTTGTAAGCGCTGTTATTTGGGCAATAAGAGGTAAAATATTTTGGTGATTAGTAAATGTCTGTCATAATGGTATTGAAGGTTAATGATTGAGCGTTGAATTTGTTATATAAAAGAGTTTGGTATTTATGAGGCTTCGTTTGGTACTTATGAGGAGAATTGTTGATCTCAAGGCGTGTGGTTACTTAATGGTTAATTCTTTTTTGTGGAAATTCTGTGTCCATATCAATGGTATAAATGGTGGAACAATTATGTGAGTTGATGCTATAAGGTTGTAGGGTATAACACGGCCAATTTAAGGATATAGTTGTGTTTATTGTGAATTTTATGTTGGTGGATATAAGTTAGTGATAATCAGGTTGTGACACCCTCAAATTTGCGGAAAGAAAAAAAATAATTTAAATAAATAAAAGATGAGAATACGTTTCTAATAGGTTCACTTTAGTGAAAATCGGTAAATTTTAAAAACCGGAACCTACTATTAAATATATTCATCATAACAAAAGGTGTCATAAAGAAAAAGGTTCATAACAAAAGGAAATAATATTATACATAAGAATTATCCAAAACGGTGGAGACATGTTTCCCGTATAAATAACGGAAATAAAAGAAGTGTATAAATAATTACATCCTAAGAACCGAATATAGGTCCAAGGTAAAAACTTCGCTCGCTAGCTCGTCATGTACCCAAAATATGCATCACCACCTGTTCGACCGCATTAAATATAAACACGGAAGCCACAGTCAGTGGGGAGTAACTCCGAGTTCTCCCAGCCACGAAATGTCGAGTTTAATAAAACATGAATAACATAAAAGAGATGTATATGGAAAATACAAACCCTTAACATATACGATATGCTTTTCATGTTATGAAACAATTAACTAACATATAACCTATCATATGAAAGCTATCATGTGAATCTGTTAACAATCTATAACACGAGGTAGGGAAGCTGGTATGCTGGCTCAGAGGTTACATTTAAAACATGGCCCTGATACACTCAAACCCTAATCAAACATAATATCATGTGAATCAGTTAACAACCGGTAATCCAAACTCTATCAACCTTAGCCGGCTTGCATATCACCTTCTAAGATTCATAGAATCATACAAACATGAAAGACAAATACTTCTACAAACAGGCATAAGTTCTTAGCACAGTCAATAGTCGACTTCTGTAACTCGAGGCTATACCACAAGGTAGGAAAACATCCTAGTCCTAGACTAATCAGACCTAGCGACAACAGCTATTCCATTCCCCGTCTCATGACCAAAAGTACACAAGAATCTCTACTAGGCGACCCCCTAGACAGAGTTGGCTAGTACTTAAGCTGGCTCCATTCCCAAAGTGGAAGCAATTAGGCAGCCATGCCCCGACTTGGATATAAACCCACCAAGCCGGGACACAAAAGCTATCAAGCGGTAAACTCCATATGCTCGTTAAAGATAGTACGGCCTATCGATGTCATGGTCCAAGATACTCATTTAGAATTAGAATGGTCAAGACGTCATATACTCATAATTCTCTATGGGTACTTTGTCAACACGACATATATCATACAATCAAACAGTCACGGGAAAACTTCCTATCATGTGATTAATTGCATATAAATCATATTCAAATATCATATCGCCTCATATCTACTAAGGCTCATTCATTCATTAAATAAAACCTATTTTGAAGACAAATCCCCGACCCGAGTCCCGCGACGGGTCATCAGTCAAAACGGGGCTGACTATATCTTAGTTTGACCAAACCCGTTTGGTCAAACCGGCTAGAAACAGAGTCTTTATCAATTAAACTTGAACATAAAATCATCATATTCATCTCATGCTAATTTATTCCAACTTCTAACATGTGAATTATTAAAATCATACAAAAACCCGCTTGACTTAAAGGATATCATATAACTTCTAACATGTGAGAAATAATAATATTATGAAAACTTTTAATTAAATAATTTACTTATTAACATTTCCTACTTGCTAAATATTACAAAACACGGTAAAATAACAATCACTCAAAAACCGTCATAAGTCCATGGAGGAAACCCACGGGCTGTTTTGGGCCGAACATGACACGGGCCTGGACTGGGCCCACGGGCCTGGTTTGGGCCTGTTTTGAGTCGACATTTCTAAACTCGTTTCTTAATATTTCCCGCATGCTTTAACATATTTAAAACCCGTCAAAACAACAACAAAACAATCAAGTATCGACACAACCCACGAGCCCACTCACGGACCAACCCAGACCGGACCTGGACCGGGCATGAACCGGCCTGAACCGGCCTGGTTTGGGTCGGTTTTCCAGCCCCTCTACACGGTTCTACCAACAACAAATACCAAATTATTTCTAACATGTTTTAATTAACAAACATCCATTTTTAACAATCAATTTAACCATCATTCATACAAAAATCATGGTTATAAATAAATCATCCAAATATGTCAAGAACACTAAACATGTAAAAAATTTCATACAACATAATAATCATAACTACTTATCATGTTACTACCAAAAACCATAAACAACAATAACATGAACAAAAACAAAAGATATGTAACATAAATTCGTCGAGTAACTCGGAATCGTTACCTTAGCTAGCACAAAATCAAGTAGCACCCAAAATAAGAACTAAAGAAATGAGAAACCCGTCTACTAGTCTTCTTCTAAAATATACGAGTCACCAAACTCGTCTTCAAAATCTTCCCCTATAAGAAATGACAAGAATAACATTTATTAGAATTAAAACTTGATTTTCCATAATTAAAGTGTTAAAAACGATTTTGTCGGAATTGGAAATAAAACGTACGTGGAGATGAAGAGCGAAGAGGAGACTCTAGAAATATATATTAGGACGGATTTGAACAAGTAACGAAGGTTTTGTGGCGATTTTGCTCAAGAACGATGAAGAACGATGAAGAACGATGAAGAACACCAAGAACGATTAAAGAAAGTATTAAAAAGGTATTAAGTTGATTTAGTGTAAAATGAAAAGATAAGTAGTGAATTAGAGTGGGGTGTGTGCCGTGTAGATATAGAGGAATTAATGAGTCGGGTTTTGAAATTGTTGTTACGGGATTGACTCGGGTTTTATAATTATATTATGGTAATTAATTAGATATTATTAGATATTAAGTTAATTAAATCAAATATCTAGATATTATTTAGATATTAAGTTATTGTAATCAAAAGAAAGAAAATATCAAGTCCTATGAGAGGAAAAGGAGCCGTGTGAAATGAGAAGAAAATGGGTCTGTTTTTAAGCGATTTTGCGAAATTTAAGTTGACGGATCGATAAAGTTACAAATATCTTAGATATTCGTATTAGTTTAATCGAAAGAATTAAAAGATCTAAAGTGAGTGGAAAAAGATGACATGGGGCGTGTGACTCATGCCAAAGTCGGGTTTCGGGTTTGTTTCGGGATTTAAGTTGACTCGGGAATAGTTAAATGACGTTCGGGTTAAACCGTAAAACCTTCTCTTTAATTCCGAACAAATTCAAAATAATTTTATTAAATTATTATAAATTCAAATAAATCTTAATAAATTAAAATAAATTAAATTTATTATTTTTCAAATATAATTTCCGTCTTTCAAATTACGGGTTGTTACAAGGTGAAGTTGGTCTGCTTATATATTATATTAATTGGGAGTGTAATATTATTAAGGTCTTTTAGGATGATGTGGACAAGAATGAAACTTAAGAGAAAGTTTGTGCCTCGTTATACCTTTGTGGTACATAAGGAAATGATTGGAAAATTATGAATTATGGAATCTCAAATTTGGAATTTTAATTGGGAGTACTAATCGCAATTAGTCGTTTGATGTATTTAATGATTGTGGGATTTGGGGATAAGCTTCTAAATCATTAATTTGTGGTGTTTTTATTTGCGGTATTTGTGGATGCATTGTTATATAATAGATGATGATGGAGTCTAACAATTTGTGGCGTTTGGTTATGAAGTAGCTTATAAAGAAATTGAAATGTGATGAATTGAGGGAGTTTGCGGTATGTGTGAGTAATGAGATGTTCCTTTGGAAATAGATTAAGTTAATTTGTGGAATGCCAATGATCATGGTCGTTGAGAAATTTGTATTAAGATGTAGAAAGGTATAAAGTTAATTGCGGTTTAAAATGGAAGGAGATTGAGTGCAAATTTGGTTAGATTGCAGTGATATGTAAGCCTATTGAGATTTGGCGAGTTGTGGATTATGTAAATGATGTCCAAATTAAGGAATATGAGTTTGCCTTTGTCAGGAAGCTTTGTAGGAATCAGAGTGCGCAGCGAGTGTGTGACAACCCTCGCGAATGCGGAAATATAAAACATACAAGCATGTGAATTAATTTACGGAAATACGGTATTTTTAAAAACTTTTTACATGCAAGATAGAAATACGAGGAATGTCAAATGATTACAAAAAAAATAGATTATACTACAAAGAGACGAAGTCTCTCAAAATGTTATCAATATCAAAGTGATTAGCAAACTAGCTAATAAACGTCTAGAGGTGTTTCATCCAGGGACAACGCCCACTAGCTCACACCCGAACCCAAAATACCACAAGCAAAAAGCCATCCAATCAAGCAACCTGTTCATCCATAAAAAACATGAACGCCACAGTCAGTGGGGAGTAACTCCGGGTTCTCCCAGCCATATCACATTAAACGTACATAAAAGGAAATACAAAAGTAGAAGCATGCATATATAGATATACATGTGAAATACGATAAGGATAGATAGGCAATTTCAATATATAATGACAAGAGCATATGAAGTACAATCCGTAACCATCATGCTATAGATAGACTCGGGGAAGACACTCTTAGGCAACCGAATACGCTCACTAGGGCTTACATCTCACCGTTAGCGGTATAAGTTTGATAAGATTGAGACTCGACAAACAAACCATGCCAAGTCATGCGATGATCACAATAAATCCATCATATTATAATCCATTCAAACGTACCAATACATTGACGATGCCCAATCAAAGCAATATTACATGAATTAATAAAGTCATGAAATCACGCATTCAAGAACGACGACAACAAAGAACGCATCATCTCACGGTAAATGAAACGCACTAGCACCATGTTACATGGCAAAGTATGATTAAAAGGCATCCCGAGATCACATTCCCTGAACGCAACACGATCACATTTCTATATGTAGACTAATTTCCTCCTGGTAGAAGGACGATAATAATAAGGCTCTAATTCTAAACCGGCAAGATTCTCGAATCACATTTTCTGATTCGACATGTGGTAAGAGTTCCACATCCAAGACTCGGTCAATCATAGACGCCGAGTACCCCAAATTCGGTAGATCAATTCACGAAAGAGGCGGAAAATAGCACAAGCCTCATAACAAGCGGTACGCTACATGCAAATAACACCACCTCGCAAGTACACAACATTTGACGGCCGGGTCGATCAACGCATATCGTTCGCCTCCCAACAACGTCATCGTATGCCCACTAACACATGCAATTAAGCAGTAGGATACCTCCGCGTTCCGACATTCCAGCCTTACGATAGTGGAGGTAGCCAAGGGAATGAGAGTACAAAGCACAAGACAAAATAGTGCTCAAACCGTATCATTTGTAAAAACCGACTCAAAGTGGGACATACAAAAAACCGTCACCAACCATGAGAATAGGGCATTATATAAATGTAACTATGATAAACATGAATCAATACATGATACATAAGCATTAGACCAAGTTTAAGAAGCATAATAAATAGGAAACTTAAATCTTATCTCAAAACAACAAGTTTGGAAACTAACTAAAATAAGGGTCCACTTCAAACTGTCATAACTAAAGTTCTAGATATGCAAATGCAGAAATTCCAAGTTGAGGTGATAGCTTATCCTCTTACGGTAGCCCAAAACAAGCAAGTAACAAAGGAGATATGATCGTTTTACGAAAAAGGGTCAGTGCAGTGAAACTGCACAAGTCACGACCGTGACTTGTATTTCACGCCCGTGAAACACTCTGTTACGCAAGGGTAAAAGATCAGCCACTATTTCACGCCCGTGACTTGAGTCTCACGACCGTGACTTGAGTCTAGACAACTCCAATTTGCACTAAACTCAACCATCATCAACTATTATCATAAATCATCACTTCTCATATCAATTCTCATATCAATTCTCAACAAACAACATCCATCATCAATAATAAAATCCCTAAGCATACTAACCATAATCAACATACGATTACTAGCCTAGAAATCACATAAAACACGTAAATGATATCGAGTAACCCTTCACCGTTACCTTTTCGCGTCTTTAAACGGTTTCTAAACCTTCCTAGTCTCCACCTACATACAATTAGATAATAAAATATGAATATCATTCACCTTGAGAAAGACGGATAATTTAAAAAGCAAGAAAGACGGTAATTTTATTACCAATACGGATAGAGGAAGCTAAGAGGGGAAGAATAAGACGAACCTAGATGAATTTGAGCAAGAAACGAAAGAGTAGCGACGAATCTAAGATTGGAAGATTATGGAAGCTAGGTTTTGGGTTTCTTGGTGATGAAGAAGGTGATGTTTGAGTTGTGTATGAAAAATCGGTTAAAGAGGTAGTATGAGATATGTAAGTGGAAAAGTCAAGAAAAAGTCAAAGTCGCCTTAAGACGGGATTCACATGAAATCTCGCGGAAATTCCAAATACGAACTCGGAAATTCTAAATTCGACTTGGAAAATTAAATTCTAAATTAAAACTTAAATTCACTGAAAAGTATCCGTAAAATATTTTTACTATAAAAATAGGGTACATTTGCGGGTGTTACAATCACCCCACCTTTTAAAAAGTTTCGTCCTCGAAACTTGAGAGTAGGAAACAAATGTATCAAAGACAAGAATCGGTTTTCAATATTAATATGAAAACTTTTATAAGGGAAAAACATTTATGAAATGATGTCCTTCTCGAAAACGGTTTAAAGAAATTTTTCATAAGTGCGAAACTTTATTTACGAATCACAAGAGTGCCCGTCGCGAACGAGAACTCTAGCTATCAAAAATCAAATCAATGTCGAATTAGTGAAATCGAAAATCAAAACAAGTGTTAGTAAGTGTAGGACTAGTTATCAGACGTCTCCAATAACAAGTGCAAACATCCAACCAAACGTAAAATCCAAATATAAAAGCGAAAGAAATCTATTTTTTTTTCCAAAAAGGAGGTACAAAAACCATCTTTAGACTTCTTTGAAACGCTAAATTAGAAATATAATATGGAAATTTGAAAGTTTTATCAAAGATCAAATCAAATAACAGGACATTACACGTACATAGAGCGACTCGAACATAAAGTTCACAAATAACGATAACAAAATATATACAAAACACGCAAAAACGAAACAAATCGAACTCTTAGGGATAGGCAGATCATGATGAAATCGGCACGAAGATCTACAAGAATTCGACATTACTAACTCTACTAATAAACCAAATCCTCAAGAGAATGCAATTTACCCAATTTGCAACTCATCATTTTCAATCATCAGAAATCCTACAAAAATATTCCATAATC
This sequence comes from Heliosperma pusillum, assembly GCA_022085475.1. NCBI lineage: Eukaryota > Viridiplantae > Streptophyta > Magnoliopsida > Caryophyllales > Caryophyllaceae > Heliosperma > Heliosperma pusillum. The sequence continues at coordinate 36,343 of JAIUZE010074688.1, read as the reverse complement.
ACGAAATTTCGAGTAACAAATCCCAATTATTCGAATCCAATTAGAATCTACTAAGGTCCATCGGCATGGTAGACTCCACAACTAACAATCCACATGAAAGATTTATTACGCACTCTAATCTTCTTAGTTTCATCAAAACTCTTACTAGAAACTACCAACAAAATATTTATTTGTGGAAACATGATCGCTAATAACCACAAAGTAAAGGACTTACCATGAAATCTTTTAATCCAATTTACTTCAAACTCATTATCCTAAATTTACAATGAACTTTCTCATCCTCGAAAATCAAAATACAAACCACGCAACCAAACATAATTATCTAAGATCCAACTAGTCTCATCCAAAGTCTCACGACAAGGGAAAATCCACAATCCATTATCGCTTATAAGAATTCTTTAATACGCCCTAACATCCTTAATTCGATCATTACTACGCTCGAAGCCTCGAATACAAATAGTCACATTAGCAAACTATGGTGGTTACTAATCCTCAAGATAAATGGGTTCACCATTCTAACTCTATAATCCATAACAACTGAGCACTCACTATCCAAAGTTGCAACGAACATTTCTCAATCTCAAACTATGATTCCTTAAGATTAAAAGAGAATTACTAATACCAAACCACAAATGATCAATCACTTGGCAATCAGACAACCATTCAAATCATTTAGATCATCTAAAACTCAAAATGAATCGATTTTCATTTATGACAAAACTCCTCAAACTTTGGGTATCAACTCAATTACCCTAAAGCAAAGTCTCTTTTAGAATCCACCAATTAAAGACGTCTAAATCCCAAATGAAATCCCAAGCAACCGATATAATACTCAACAACAACGAATATTATCATGATTAACTAAATTCTCAAAATAACACTAGAGTACCAAACTCCAAATCCAAAACTACTGGGAGAAGATTCATTATCACTATTAGGATTCATCCTAGAGCTTAAGTCCTATTTCCCATAATGAAATACAACATGAAATTTGCTCAATCCAAGGACACATATTCTAACTAAAGAATCCCAAATTACATCACACTTATTCTCTAAGCCTTACAAACGGAATACCCAATCCATTAGAGAAAAGATGCAGGAGCAACTAGAAAGGAAACGATAAGGAATCTCAGGGAGAACACAAATATAAATAAGGCACGAGATTACAAGAGAGGAGCGCTGAAAATAACGAGGTCAAGGAAGAGACAAAGCAGATAGTAGAGGTATGAATATATCCAAGTAAGAAAGAAGATACGAGCATGCGATTTCTTAAAGATCAATCTTGACAAAAAAAACATTCAAGAATGGAAATGAAAAGGGATAATGGCACGAGTAAAGGTTTAAGGTTTAATCCATAAAATTTCTCCTTTCAGACTTAGGGTGATAGGAAAGCAACTCATCCCGATTACAAAGGTCTCTTACAAGGGACCATCGTAACACAAATCATCAAAGTAAGGTACGCCTAAATTCGACAAATCGACTACAACCCAATTCATCCATCCTTTCATATCACACGGATTCCCAAATGCGGAATTGCAACTCAAGCATAGTAACATTCTCTCAACTCCATAATTTGACACATTCCCAAAGGTTTCAAAAACCGAAGAACCAATAAAGAATTCTCCATACTAATCTCTTTTCAACTCCTAAGGCCACAAAGTAGAACACCGAACAAAACGTCATTATCAACATCATATAGCCCACGAGTTCATTATTAATAAAGTACGACCTCAAGTCAAACATCATCATTAACGTCCCAAGGTATTTCCATCATAGCTCACATCATCAAATCTCGCTCATATCTATAATCCTCAAGTAATATGGTTCAACTTACCGAAACCTTACTACTTCAAACGAGTCTCCAATACCATAAGATAAGATCATATCTTTAAATCCAAGAACTATAGCCAAATGCTTTTCCACTAAGCCTATACTCACAAACACACCATAGGAAACCACAAGACGTCACTTAACCTCAAAAGTATTTCGCACCTCGAGATGTATTTCAAAGCTTATTATTTACACCAATTAGACATATCATAAGCATGGTCTTCAAAACAATACTAAACTTCGAAGTCCAAAAGACTAAATTAATAATGGGTTAAGAAGTCCTAGCCAACTCATTCAAGCTTACACCATCAAATACCATGAACTATCTACACATTAGTCATGGCAAGCATCAAGCATTAAAATCATCAAACTTATCTTACTACCTTTCCTTAGAGTTACAACCAATCATCAATATAGGGTGAATTTAGATCTACACCATTTTCCTCAAATCACAAATTCATTCTAACAATCACTAATATTCCACAAAATTCAAAGTTCTTCCGACCAAGTATAATATACCACCAACAAATGGGTATGGCATCCACAAAAAGGTTACAAGCGGAAGGTAAGGATACCAATGGTAAGATGGAGGAACTATCAAGAGTAATTTCCAAGAGGCAAACAAGTTCGAAGAGAAAGAAGCACCTAGATAGAAGGAAGAGAGCATAATACAATAAGGACGAGAGAATTCATAGATGAGGAAGAAATACACTTCAATTAGGCTTGTCAATCTTCAAATCTTCGCTAGAGGATACTTCTTCTAGGTAACACAATGATCCACCTTAAGACGGTAGATACAAACAAACATAACATCATTCAACACAATCAACAAACAAGTTAGAACCTAACAAACATCAAGTACACCAAAGACTACCACCTTAGGTCCTTAAGTCTACCCATCTCTCATTTATTATTTCAAGGTCAAGTAATTTAAGTTTAGGTTTCACGTGTGTGCGTCGGGAGCGTTTAAGCTCTGATACCAACTGTGACAACCCTCGCGAAGGCGGAAATATAAAACATACAAGCATGTGAATTAATTTGCGGAAATACGATATTTTTAAAAACTTTTTACATGCAAGATAGAAATACGAGGAATGTCAAATGATTACAAACAAAATAGATTATACTACAAAGAGACGAAGTCTCTCAAAATGTTATCAATATCAAAGTGATTAGCAAACTAGCTAATAAACGTCTAGAGGTGTTTCATCCAGGGACAACGCCCGCTAGCTCACACCCAAACCCAAAATATTACAAGCAAAAAGCCATCCAAATCAAGCAACCTGTTCATCCATGAAAAACATGAACGCCACAGTCAGTGGGGAGTAACTCCGGGTTCTCCCAGCCATATCACCTTAAACGTACATCAAAGGAAATACAAAAGTAAAAGCATGCGTACATAGATATACATGTGAAATACGATAAGGATAGATAGGCAATTCAATATATAATGATAAGAGCATAAGAGTTATAAGTCCGAATCCATCATGTGATACAAAGACTCGGGGAAGACACTCTTAGGCAACCGAATACGCTCACTAGGGCTTACATCTCACCGTTAGCGGTATAAGTTTGATAAGATTGAGAATCGACAAACAAACCATGCCAAGTCATGGTATGACCATGAATAATCAATCATGAAATCACCCATCCACACATAACAATACAATGACGACCTCCCTCACGGTAAATGAAACGCACTAGCACCGTGTACATGGCAAGTATGATTAACAGGCATCCACCGGAGAAATAACATTCCCTGAACGCATATACGATTCAATTCATTTCGTATATGTAGACTAATTTCCTCCTAGTAGAACGACGATAATAATACGGTCCTAGTCTAAACCTGGCCAGACTCTCGGGATAAGACATTTCCCCGATTCGACATGTGGTAAGACGTTCCACATCGAAGACTCAATCATACAAAGACGTCGAGTACCCCAAATTCGGTAGAACAATTCACGAAAGATGCGGAAAAGAGCTCGAGCCACATAACAAGCGGTACGCTACATGCAAATAACACCACCTCGCAAGTACACAACATTTGACGGCCGGGTCGATCAACGCAATGCGTTCAACTCCCAACAACGTCGTCGTATGCCCACTAACACATGCATTTAAGCAGTAGGATAACTCCCCGTTCCGACATTCCAGCCTTACGAACGTGGAGGTAGCCAAGGGAATGAGAGTACAAAGCACATAACAAAATAGTGCTCAAACCGTATCATTTGTAAAAACCGACTCAAAGTAGGACATATCAAAAACCGTCACAAAACATGAGAATAGGGAATTATATAAACTAAAATATGATCAAAATGAATCAATAAATGATACATAATCATTAGAACAAGTTTATGAAGCATAATGAATAAAAACATAGATCACCTCTCCAAAACTACGTTGTTTGGAAACCAATGAAACCAAGGGTCCACTTTAAATGGTCATAACTAGAGTTATAGACATGCAAATGCAGAAATTCCAAATGGGGGTGATAGCTTATCCTCTTACGGTTCCAACGGGATATCACACGCCCAAAACAAGCAAGTAACGAAGGCGATATGATCATTTTACGAAAAGGGGTCAGTGTAGGAAAACTGCAGTCGGCCGCGCGTAACGCAGCCAGCGCCACCACGACGCAGCCTGCGTCCCACGACGCAGCCAGCGTCCCACACGGGATTCAGGAACGATCAAATCCCAACAAGTTACCCACAACAAAAATCCTCATTTATCATCACAAACCATCAATTCTCATATCAATTAACAACTAACAACATCCATCAACAACAACACAAGTCCTAAGTAGACTAACCATAATCTAAATACGATTACTAGCCTAGAAAATACATAAAACACGTGAATGATATCGAGTAACCCTTCACCGTTACCTTTTCGCGTCTTTAATCGATTTCTAAACCTTCCTAGTCTCCACCTACATACAATTAGATAATAAAAGATGAATATCATTCACCTTGAGAAAAACGGATAATTTAAAAAGCGAGAAAGACGGTAATTTTTTATTACCAATACGGATAGAGGAAGCTAAGTGAGGAAGAATAAGACAAACTTACAAGAATTTGAGCAAAAAACGAATGAGTTATGACGAATCTAAGCTTGGATCAAAAATGGAGGCAAGGTTTTGGTTTTCTTAAGGAAGAAGAAATGTTGAGTTGTGTGTTGGAGTAAGTGTCCTCCACAATAGTGCATTTATATAATAAATCTCATTTGGAATATACGTGGCATGATTAGTATATTTTGATACTCCACGTCAGTTGATTAACGTAAATCGGTAACGCTTGGCTGACTAGAGTTTGCCGTTATTGTCGTATGACGGCGGTAATCAACTGATCCCTTTAGGTCACACCTATAGGATGAGACCCAAATAGAATACTAATTATTTGTATATGATACAGTTTAATTAGTCCCTTGCGTATATTTGATATACGTTTAGTTATGTGAGTTAGTTATTGGATATTGAGTTAAAGAACTCGAGCCAATTGATTTTATTAGTCAATTATACGATAATGACTGAATAAATTTTACGACTTATTTTAATACGATTAAATAAGATTTGTTTAGTGATTAATTGTTAATTCACTAAATTAGTTGAGGTTTTGTATATATTTTGAGGTAGAGGTAATTAGTTAATTATATTTACAAGGAGTTGTAAAATAAATTAACGGCATTGTGGGACCCATTATATATTGATATAATGGTAAAATATCACTTAAAAGTTGAGTGTATATTATTTATTAATTTGAGTCATATAATTGTTATATGAATAAATTAATACTTAATTATATAAGATAATCAAACATATGATAATAAGTATTTGTGAGACAAATATCAAAAATCAAAATGGACCATATTATGCACATGGTGGACGTTTCATAGTAGCTTGTAGTAACAATTTATTTTGTTGAAGTCTACACTCCACCTTTAGCCATGATTACCTACTATGCTACATGTCATGATAGCCTATTATGACATCTTATGATTATACTAACTAACACTCAACATTCATGCATGTGAATAAAAAATAAGAGCCTATGATCACCCAATTTTGGTGTAGTGGTGCGTGAGAAATGGATAAAAAGGACAAGAGTTGTTCTCTTTTTTTGACTCATTTTAATTCATGCTTGCTCAATTTTTTTGTCTCATGCATTCAACTCTCTAAAACTCACATAAATATTATATACTTCATATATAACTATTGTAGTAATATTTCTAGTATTATTTAAGGGATAATACTACATTTATCTAGTTAATAAATATAGTGTGTAATTGAGTTAAATCTTGGGTGCAATTTGGAAGGAGACCTTCTACTTTGGAGGTTATTTTACGGAGGATCATCCACTAATTTCATGCTCAAGAACAATAAGAAGGAGTTCTTATTGTGCCCATATTGAACCGAAAATTCCCAATGTAAGGATGTTTTCGTCTTATCTTTTCTTTTATGCTTTTATATTTGCATGCATGATAACTAGATCCTAAATCATTAAGTTAATATAATTTAATGAACTAATTAGAGGAGTCTAATTAGAGGAGTCTAATTAGAGGTCTAGGACTTTCATGTGGTATCAGAGCTCAATTGTTACATGCATGTCGATTTTAAGCATTAAAATCGAGTTATACGATAACTTGGGTAAAATTGAAAATTTGTGTTAAAAATTTTTTTGCACGAAATTTTTGATTTGCATGCATACCTACTGACCTCAAAATGGTTGTGGTCAAATTTGGTTATTTTAGGGATTAATTTGCTATTTATTTTGATTTATGGCCTTTAAATCATGTTAATATGCATATTTTATGTTAAAAGTTAACTAAAAATAGTTTCATGTTGATTCTGGCCATGAATTTTTGATATGATATCACATGCATTTTTTACATAGGGTATGTAAACTTTCGTGACTTTTAATTAAGTTTTGCATGATGATTGATTTTTATAAGATCAAAGTCAATAAAGTGAGATTATTATGTTCATAAAATTGAAACGTCTTTTTCTGGTCTTGAAAATTTTTGGTACATTTTATAATCTGATTTATATCATCTTGGTGAAATTGTATAATTTGTTTCACTATTTTACTATATTTAATGGTTTTTTATTTGATAAAACCGTTGAATATTAAGTTATTTGTTCGTAAAATTTATTCAAAATTTTTGGGCAAATGTTTCTAGTTTTTAGAGTTCCTGGAAATGTTCCAGAATATACAAAGTTTTTGGTTTCAAAATTTTATGATTTTTATATTTTATTTTGGGTTTACTTCGTAAATGTTATGATTAAACCTCTATATTTAGCAAATACGATCAATTCGAACTAGTTAAATACAAACAAAGTTAGTGGGGACTAATTTTGAATTCTAAATCAGTTTAGACAATTAGTTTGAGCTTAAATACGATTTAAGTGTTGATTATTGATTTTTAATGGGTAAAAATCGATAAAATCCATAAAACCGAGCTTGAATGAGCATGATAAGTGTTAAGGGCGATTTTGGCATGATTATTACAGCATTTTATTTATGTTGTTATTTTTGAATGAATGAATGTCATTTATTTATTTTTTAATGCAAGTTGTACCTAGTATGGCCTAGATTATTTTAATCGGTATTACCCGTAATGTAAGGGAATACCGATTCGGTTGTAATTTTATTTGCGATCTCGTATCGCCGTTTATAATAATTTAATTTCATTTTAGATCAAATGTATAATAGGAATTTTTATTTGTATCTTTTTGTAATTAATTATTATAAAGACAGAGATTCCCGAAGTCGGTGTTCCAAAAGACGGTGCCATGAAGAGGCAAGGGGCCAAGGAGTTGGGTTTCCGATTTTGTAATCTACTAGTTAATTAGATTGGCTAGGTGGCCATACTAGGATTTATTATTTGCTTGCTTTATGTTTTTCCGCACATGCCAAAATCGCCAACTTGCATTTTTATTTCTCGATTGTCAATTCAAAGTTATTCAAAATTCACCGACTTAGTTCGCTTATAGGGAATTAATAAAAAAATTGACAAGACCTCTCACATAACTTAAAAAAAATTGAGATTTAGCCTTACCAATTAGTAACACCTATGAACCCCGTGTTCATTAGGGCTACCACGCTCGTGGGTCCCTTTTTACCTCGGGTAAGTAGGGTGATGCGATCACAAGCCAAAATTGGATTGGACTCAACGAGATAAGCGTTATCTTGGGACTAGGAGATGGATTTAACAGAAATCCGTCAACCAAGAGTTCTAAGTGTAGAATTAGTCAAGTATTGACTTACCATTTTTAGATAAAGGTAGCATGCGATGACTATTTTTTGTCTAAATATGGGTCTTGGAATCACTTATATAATTTCGTGAGGGGTCATTATATGAGTGACTTGTTAAAATTGTTTTACAAGTAAATTATATTTAAGCAATGAATGTTTATTTTCCGTTGATATTTATTTTATACGCGCAAATGACAAATATTTTATCTTCTATGAACTTGTAAATCCGTTCAATCGTGGAAAAGGTTTCCATTATTTTATACGGTAGTATATTGATTGCGATCTCCGTTTAAACCACCGTAGCTAAAGACAAAATGAATTTTATCTTTTGATCCTCATATTCACCATTGCAAATGTCTCTTATGAAGAGTAAATGAATAAGTCACACTTAGTCAAAAACGTTTTGATTTTTAGTGACGTCTTCTTATAACAATGGTACAATCAATTTTTGCTCCAAAGAAAATATTTGTATTTTGGTATGTCGTCATTATGCTCCTTATCGAGGCTTACCTCAAAAGAGGCCAAATCAGTTGGGACGACTAGGTTAATCGATTTATTTAAAATCGTTAATAACCAAATACCGTAGTCACTTCATGAAAGGTTTATCCTTTTTAAGGTAAAACCATGAATGAAATGAAGAATAGTCTTCACAATAATTCTAATATACTTGTCTAAGTAGAGATTCATGAAAGTGAGTGGGAGCACTAAGAATGATGTTTATATTCTTAATTGTTAAGACGAGGTTCAAGAGTAGGTTGGCACGAGTTTGGCACAAGGCAAGGGAAAAAGGCAAGACTATTTTGAATAGTAAAGTCAAAACCCAAGCAAGGTGTCGAACCAAACTTTTGACGATTCTATTTTACAGTGTAGGACACAAGAAAAGAATCTGCCCCAAGTTTTCTAAAGAGTTAGAAATTGGGTGTACTATTTTCACCCATAATATCTATATGATCGACATTTATTTTGCTAAATGCAATTTTTGGGTATTAGATACCTATTATGGTTTTCATCAATGTATTCAATGCATATAATAAATCGTACGACGACTAACCATGATTAAATGTCGACGTACAAGGGAAATATAACTATTGTAGTTTTATTTCTATAGAGACATATAAAAGTTATAATGTGATCAATCTAGTTTTGGATTTAGAGGTGTACTTTAATAAACGTTGTTATGTACATTACCTCTAAATAAAGAATATAGTATCCACTTTAGTGTGCGACACAAGTGTTTCACTTTTGTGAATAGAACAAACGTTGTATCTTGTTATGCCTATACTTGGTCAATGGTTATCTCATACCAATCAAAGGTAATTATATTCTTGACCTAAACTAGTAATTACTTGTCATATAGATTGAAAAAGGCTCAAAATTAGTGACCCATGTCTAATCTTAATTCTGGATTGTGTAGCACATTAAGAGGCTAGTATTAACAACTATCCCTAAACCATCTGATTTTGAATCTTATGGTGTGTGCGAATCTTGTATTCAAGGCAAGATGATTCGTGCCCTTTTGTTGAAAAGGAAATCGAACTAGTAAGTTATGGCCCCATTACATAAGAATACGTGTGGTCCAATAACAAACACAACCAGAGATGGTAATGATTACTTCACTTGATTTACCAACGATTTAAGTAGATATTATGTTTGATTCTACTTAATGAGTTGCTAAGAGAAATCTTTGAAAAGTTCAAAGAGCTTCAATGTGAAGTAGTTAACCACTAAGAGCATTAGATCAAGGACTTACGACTAAATCGTAACTATAAATATCTAAGTATTGACTTTGATTTTCACCAAAAGTATTGTGAAATGGTGTTTCACAAGTTAAGTCTTATAACACGTATATTAGATAAGGTGTTGTTGACTACAGAAACAGTAAAAAAGAACCTATACGATGATGGTTTTGTATTTGTCAAGTCAAAAATGAGCCATTTGACCAACCTTGGGAATCTTACTATTTTGTCTGCTATTCTTTTCCCCACCATATTTAAAAACACATTTTTAACAAACAGTCTGGATTTCATTTCGAATACGATCTATGGGTAGGTTAGCGTACTAATTTAGAAATTATTTGAAATTGAAACAAGTGGCTCAATAATCCCACAATTTGACCACAGAACAAAGAGTTTGTGACCGTGATGCGTGTCTTTCAAATTAAAATACATTATTTCTTGATAAGACAGAGTGGGAGAAAATGTTTCAAGAGTCACAAACTGAGCATATGGTCCGGAAAAAGTTTTCCTCATTGCTTGTTCAGTAGTTGTTTCTTCGGAACCTAGGAGGTCAGGTGGAATTTTATCACTCCTTAATAGTGATAATTCTAATATGTGACTTATAAAAGACTGTTTTTAGTCCCAACTTCTTGCTATGACTTAGAGTCATACGATTCGTAATGGACTCCATGCATGATGGTCAGGTATGTGACCTGATAAATTTTACTTGAAGAAGTACGACCTCTTCAATGTAAATTGATTTTTAAGATCGAAATTTGCATGGATAAACATTACAATGTTTTCAAAGATAAATGGGTACGCAAAGAGTTTTTTACTAACCTTAATTCTTCGATTCATTCGAATATACTTAGCGATTAGAGCATATCATAATAGTATGATGTCAATTGGACCTCAAGAACCACCTTCTTGAATACGATTCTAGAAGAGGTTGTATATTTTATATTCACCTATGGGTTCGTAGATCCTAACTATCCTAAGTTAATTTTGCAAGCTTAAGAGGATGTCTTAAGTAAGCACTAAAGAGTTTGAATTAGTGTGTCAATCATGTCATAAAATATTTCTCGACATCTCGAGGAATTATGTTGAATACATGAAGTTTAGTGGGAGTTATATGGTTTTCATTAGTCTTATATGTGGAGACATGTTGATCATTTTAGATGATGGAAGATTTTGGAGAAGTAGAATACATCTTTTAGATATCTGGATTTATGAAGATAAATCTAAAAGGATATTAGTGTTGAGTCAAAATTCTTATATTGATAAGATCTTTGACTAGTTCAAGGAAGTTGAACACATGATAATTGATTCCTTTTTGCTTCCGCTGCGGGATCAGTTATATACGCTGTGATGTATACCCAATTCGAAATTTCGCATGCCTTGAGCATGACGAATCATTTGCAATCAAACCCAAGTGAGAGTCACTTGATAGCCATAAACAACATCATTAAGTACTTGCGAAGGACTAAAGATATGTTCCATGTGTGTGGAGTTTATATTGAATTGTGTGTAAGGGGTTACACAGACTTCAGTTTCCAAACTGATCAAAGTGATTTGAAATCACGAACTGGCTGTGTTTTATAGAAGATTTATCTGTTGGAAGAGTTCCAAGCAGAAAAGACTATTGGAAAGGTTCCAAGTAGGAATGACATTTTCAAATATAAATGTCATGTATCCGCTGGAATTGTTCCAGGCAGTTTATCATTGCGAATTTCACAACGGAAATAGAGTACATTGCATCATATGATGATGCATATGAAAGTAGCCTGGATTCGACAATATTGGAGGAACTAGAAGTAGTTCTTATAGCTGTATATCCTATCCCATTATACTGGTAAAACAGTGGGAGCTACCTTTAGGCCAAGAGTCCTAAGTCTAGATTCAAACCTAGACATGTGCTCAGAAAGTTTTATGTAATATGAGATTACGTAGACAAAGAGAAATAGCAATCAGAACGGTGGGAAAGATGCAAGTATTGCTAATCCATTAGCCATGCCTTTTGAAGGCTGAACATGATAGTCATGTCATTTCAATGGGATTGAAATATGTACCTGAATTGCTAGAGATTATGAGATATGAAATTATTGATAACGTATCAAATTTTTCCAAATATTAGATAATCGCATTCATTGTTAGAGTTTCTTTAAAAATCCTTATTTAGTTTGACTAAATTTTAATACTTTGTTTATCTGAATTGGTTGAAAGAAAAGTTAAACCCAATTCAAGTGAACAGGATGAACTTAGTGTTTTGTCCCTAGTCACTCATTTGAGGTGACGTATCGAAGTGACTAGATTGTAAGTCGATCGATGGTTGGTTCAACACCATGGGGTCATGGAGATGACTGGTCGTTTACATAGACAGACTGTTGTGACACTCTGTCGGGCAGTGACCATAATAGAGTCCCTTATCAAAATTGTTGAAGCCTGGTCGTGCGGGGATTTCTATTTTATTCCTATGAGTCGATTCTTTAGACTGGCGACCATTTACCTGAGTCGTGTAGTTTCCGATTGACTTTGGTTTTGTCCTAGGTCGTGCCGTGAAAGGAGGCCGATGGACATCTTCTGGGTCATGGTGATCTGCATCATACAGTGTAAGATGGGTCAACAGGAATTGTCCACCCACGTTGGGTATTAACATCTTCGGGCCACTCGAGGAGTAGTAACTGGAAATGCGTGGCCACGCTCGGAAGATATCTCTGGTAGATTTTCCGGTCAGACAGTTACTCTCCCAGATCGAGAAACCCACTCTATTTATAATTTCAATTGCAAGTGCAACCTGTAAGACACCTTGCAATGAGTGGGAGGATGTGACGCAAAAGAGACAAGAGAATCGTTAGCACACAACTTGTCGAGACAAGTGGGAGAAATTGTAGGAGGAGGAGTCCTTTGCAATAGTGTTGCTACATGCACAACTTGTATCGGACAAGTGGGAGATTGTTGGAGTAAATGACCTCCACAATAGTGCATTTATATAATAAATCTCATTTGGAATATACGTGGCATGATTAGTATATTTTGATACTCCACGTCAGTTGATTAACGTAAATCGGTAACGCTTGGCTGACTAGAGTTTGACGTTATTGTCGTATGACGGCGGTAATCAACTGATCCCTTTAGGTCACACCTATAGGATGAGACCCAAATAGAATACTAATTATTTGTATACGATACAGTTTAATTAGAGCATTACATATATTTGATATGTACTGTTTAGGTTACGAGAGTTATTTCCACTTAAGTTTATTAGTCAATTATACGATAACTGACTGAATAAATTTTACGTCTTATTTTAATACTATTAAATAAGATTTAATTTAATGATTAATCGTTAATTCATTAAATTAGTTGAGGTTATGCATATATTTTGAGGTAGATGTAATTAGTTAATTATATTTACAAGGAGTTGTAAAATAAATTTACTGGGCATTGTGGGATCCATTATATATTGATATAATGGTAAAATATCACTTAAAAGTTAAGTGTATATTTATTATTAATTTGAGTCATATAATTGTTTTTTAATCAAATTAACACTTAATTATAATAGATAATTAAGCATATGATTATAAGTATTTGTGGGACAAAGATCAAAAATCAAAATGGACCATATAAGGCCACTAGGGGCCGGTCAAGTAGTAGTAGTAAGGTGATGATGGTTGCTTTTGTTCATGCTCACAAGTCACATGTGATTATGACATGAATAGTACACCAAAATCATTTCAACTAATACTACACTCCACCACCTTGCATGAGAATAAAATAAGAACAAAAATCATCTACAAAAGCTTGTAGAGGGCCGGCCATGTGCTCATAAATAGGCCATTTTGTTGTTCATTTTTCTTCTGTAATTCATTCTTATTTTTCCTTCTACTTCTTTCTAAAACCTCCAACATCTCTCTAAAACTCACATGCAAACTAATATTCATACCATATTACTAGTGTAGTAATACAATAATATTAGTAGTATTTATCTTACTTATTATCTAGTTAATAATAAGGTAAGATTATTTGGGTTTAATCTTGGGTGCAACAAGAAGGAGACCTTCTACTTTGGAGGTTGTTTTATGGAGGATCATCCATTAATTTCATGCTCAAGAAAAATAAGAAGGAGTTCTTATTGTGCCCATATTGAACCGAAAATTCCCAATGTAAGGATATTTTCGTCTTATCTTTATATTTATGCTTTTATATTTGCATGCATGATAACTAGATCCTAAATCATTAAGTTAATGTAATTTAATGAACTAATTAGAGGAGTCTAATTAGAGTTCTAGGACTTTCATGTGGTATCAGAGCTCAATTGTTACATGCATGTCGATTTTAAGCATTAAAATCGAGTTATACGATAACTTGGGTAAAATTGAAAATTTGTGTTAAAAAATGGTTTGCACGAAATTTTTGATTTTCATGCATACCTACTGACCTCAAAATGGTTGTGGTCAAATTTGGTGGTTTTAGGGATTAATTTGCTATTTATTTTGATTTATGGCCTTTAAATCATGTTAATATGCATGTTTTATGTTAAAAGTTAACTAAAAATAGTTGCATGTTGATTCTGGCCATGAATTTTTTTTATATGATCTCACATGAATGTTGTACATACTGTATGTAAAATTTCGTGACTTTTAATTAAGTTTTGCATGATGATTGATTTTTATAAGATAAAAGTCAATAAAGTGAGATTATTATGATCATAAAATTGAAACGTCCTTTTATGGTCTTGAAAATTTTTGGTACATTTTATAATCTGATTTATATCATCTTGGTGAAATTTTATAATTGTTTTCACAATTGTACTATATTTAATGGTTTTTATTTGATAAAACCGCTGAATATTAAGTTATTTGTTCATAAAATTTATTCAAAATTTTTGGGCAAATTTTTCTGGTTTTTAGAATTCCTGGAAATGTTTCAGAATGTACAAAATTTATGGTTTCAAATTTGTATGATTTTTATATTTTGTTTTGGGTTTACTTCATAAATGTTATGATTAAACCTCTATATTTAGCAAATACGATCAATTCGAACTAATTAAATACAAACAAAGTTAGTGGGGACTAATTTTGAGTTCTAAATCAGTTTAGATAATTATTTTGAGCTTAAATACGATTTAAGTGTTGATTATTGATTTTTAATGGTTAAAAATCGATAAAATCCAAAAAAAACCGAGCTAGAATGAGCATGATAAATGTTAAGGGCGATTTTGGCATGATTTTTACAGCATTTTATTTATGTTGTTATTTTAGAATGATTGAATGTCATTTCTTTAATTTTTAATGCAACTTGTACCTAGTATGGCCTAAATTATTTTAATCGGTATTACCCGTAATGTAAGGGAATACCGATTCGGTTGTAATTTTATTTGCGATCTCATATCGCCGTTTGTAATAATTTAATTTCATTTTTAGATCAAATGTGTAATAGGAATATTATTTGTATCTTTTTGTAATTAATTATTATAAAGACGGAGATTCCCGAAGTCGGTGTTCCAAAAGACGGTGCCATGAAAAGGCAAGGGGCCAAGGAGTTAGTTTCCGATTTTGTAATCTACTAGTTAATTAGATTAGCTAGGTGGCCATACTAGGATTTATTATTTGCTTGCTTTATGTTTTTTCGCACATGCCAAAATCGCCAACATGCATTTTTATTTCTCGATTGTCAATTCAAAGTTATTCAAAATTCACCGACTTAGTTCGCTTATAGGGAATAAATAACAAAATTGACAAGACCTCTCACATAACTTAAAAAATTGAGATTTAGCCTTACCAATTAGTAACACCTATGAACCTCGTGTTCATTAGGGCTACCACGCTCGTGGGTCCCTTTTTACCTCGGGTAAGTAGGGTGATGCGATCACAAGCCAAAATTGGATTGGACTCAACGAGATAAGCGTTATCTTGGGACTAGGAGATGGATTTAACAGAAATCCGTCAACCAAGAGTTCTAAGTGTAGAATTAGTCAAGTATTGACTTACAATTTTTTAGATAAAGGTAGCATGCAATGACTATTTTTGTCTAAATATGGGTCTTGGAATCACTTATATAATTTCGTGAGGGGTCATTATATGAGTGACTTGTTAAAATTGTTTTACAAGTAAATTATATTTAAGCAATGAATGTTTATTTTCCATTGATATTTATTTTATACGCGCAAATGACAAATATTTTATCTTTCTATGATTTTGTAAATCCGTTCAATCGTGGAAAAGGTTTCCATTATTTTATACGGTAGTATATTGATTGCGATCTCCGTTTAAACCACCGTAGCTAAAGACAAAATGAATTTTATCTTTTGATCCTCATATTCACCATTACAAATGTCTCTTATGAAGAGTAAATGAATAAGTCACACTTAGTCAAAAACGTTTTGATTTTTAGTGACGTCTTCTTATAACAATGGTACATCAAATTTTTGCTCCAAAGAAAATATTTGTATTTTGGTATGTCGTCATTATGCTCCTTAGCGAGGCTTACCTCAAAAGAGGCCAAATCAGTTGGGACGACTAGGTTAATCGATTTATTTAAAATCGTGAATAACCAAATACCGTAGTCACTTCATGAAAGGTTTATCCTTTTTAAGGTAAAACCATGAATGAAATAAAGAATAGTCTTCACAATAATTCTAATATACTTGTCTAAGTAGAGATTCATGAAAGTGAGTGGGAGCACTAAGAATGATGTTTATATTCTTAAATTGTTAAGACAAGGTTCAAGAGTAGGTTGGCTCGACTTTGACACAAGGCAAGGGAAAAAGGCAAGACTATTTTGAATAGTAAAGTCAAAACCCAAGAAAGGTGTCGAACCCAACTTTTGACGATTCTATTTTACAGTGTAGGACACAAGAAAAGAATCTTCCCAAAGTTTTCTAAAGAGTTAGAAATTGGGTGTAATTTTTTCACCCATAATATCTATATGATCGACATTTGTTTTGCTAAATGCAAATATTTTTGGGTATTAGATATCTATTATGGTTTTCATCAATGTATTCAATGAATATAATAATGATTCGTGCGACGACTAACCATAATTAAATGTCGACCTACAAGGGAAATATAACTATTGTAGTTTTATTTCTATAGAGACATATAAAAGTTATAATGTGATCAATCTAGTTTTGGATGTAGAGGTGTACTTTAATAAACGTTGTTATGTACATGACCTCTAAATAAAGAATATAGTATCCACTTTAGTGTACGACACAAGTGTTTCACTTTTGTGAATAGAACAAGCGTTGTATCTTTTTATGCCTATACTTGGTCAATGGTTATCCCATACCAATCAAAGGTAATTATATTCTTGACCTAAACTAGTAATTACTTGTCATATCGATTGTAAAAGGCTCAAAATTGGTGACCCTAATCTAATCTTAATTCTGGATTGTGTGGCACATTAAGAGGCTAGTATTGACAACTATCCCTAAACCATCTGATTTTAAATCTTATGGTGCGTGCGAATCTTGTATTCAAGGCAAGATGATTCGTGCCCATTTTATTTAAAAGGAAATCGAACTAGTGAGTTATTGGCCCTATTACATAAGAATATGCGTGGTCCAATAACAAACACAACCAGAGATGGTTACAACTATTTCACTTTATTACCAATGATTTAAGTAGATATTATATTTGATTCTACTTAATGAGGTGCTATGAGAAATCTTTGAAAAGTTCAAAGAGATTCAATGTGAAGTAGTTAATGACCAAGAGTATTAGACTAGGACTTACGAGTAAATCGTAACTATAAATATCTAAGTATTGACTTTGATTTTCACCAAAAGTATTGTGAAATAGTTTCACGAGTTAACTTCTCTAACACACATTATGAGATAAGGTGTTGTTGCATAGAGAAACATAACCTTATACGATATGGTTTTGTATTTGTCAAGTCAAACTGAGCCATTTGACTAACCTTGGGATCTTATTATTTTTGTCTGTTATTTCTTTTCCCACCATATCAAAGCACATTTAAAACAGTCGGATTTTATTTCATATACGATATGGATAGGTAGCGTACCTAATTTATAAGTTATCCGAATAAAACAAGTGCTCAATAATCCTACATTGACCACGAGAACAAAGCATTTGTGACTCGTGATGCTGTCTTTCAATAAAAATACGATTATTTCTTGATAAGACAGAGTGGGAAAAAATGTTTCAAGAGCCACAAACTAAGAATATGGTCCGGAAGAAGTTTCCTCATTGCTTGTTCTATAGTTGTTTCTTCGGAACCTAAGAGGTCAGGTGGAATTTTATCACTCCTTAATAGTGATGAATTCTAATCCCTGACTTATAAAAGACTTTTTCTAGTCCCAACTTCTTGCTATGGCTTAGAGTCATGCGATTCATAATGGACTCCATGCATGATGGTCAAGTATGTGACCTGATAAATTTTACTTGAAGAAGTACGACTTCTTCAATTTAAATTGATTTTTAAGATCGAAATTTGCATGGATGAACATTAAAATATTTTCAAAGATAAACCGGTAGGCAAAGAGTTTTGCACCAACCTTAATTCTTCGATCCATTCGAATATACTTAGCGATTACAACATTTCATAATAGTATGATGACAAGTGGATCTCAAGAACCACCTTCTTGAATACGATTCGAGAAGAGGTAGAATATTTTATATTCACCTCTTGGTTCGTAGATCCTAATTATCCTAAGTTATTTTTGCAAGTTTAAGAGGATGTCTTAAGTAAGAACTAAAGAGTTGGAATTAGTGTGTCAATCATGTTGTAAAATATTTCGCGATATCTCGAAGTATTATGTTAATACATGAAGTTTAATGGGAGTAATGTGGTGTGCATCAGTCTTATATGTGGAGACATATTGATCATTTTAGATGATGGAATATTTTGGAGAAGAAGAATACATCTTTTAGATATCTGGATTTATGAAGATAAATCTAAAATGATATTAGCATTAAGTCAAAATTCTTATATTGATAAGATCTTTTACTAGTTCAAGAAAGTTGAACACATGATAATTGATTCCTTTTGCTTCCGCTGCGGGATCAATTATAAACGCTGTGATGTATACTCAATTCGACATTTCGCATGCTTTGAGTATCACGAATCATTTGCAATCAAATCCAAGTGAGAGTCACTTGATAGCCATAAAGAACATTCTTAAGTACTTGCAAAGGACTAAAGATATGTTTCATGTGTTTGGAGTTTACAGTAAGTTGTGTGTAAGTGGTTACACAGACTTTAGTTTCCAATCTAATCAAAGTGATTTGAAATCACGAACTAGCTGTGTTTTATAGAAGATTTGTCTGTTGGAAGAGTTCCAAGCAGAAAACACTATTGGAAAGGTTCGAAGTAGGAGTGACATTTTCAAATATAAATGTCATGTATCCGCTGGAAGTGTTCCAGGCAGTTTATTATTGCGGATTTCACAACGGAAATAGAGTACATTGCATCATATGACGATGCATATGAAAGTAGCTTGGCTTCGACAGTATTGGAGGGACTAAAAGTAGTTCCTATAGTTGTATATATGACAACACCAAAATGTGTTGTGTCTAGTAGTATTTATTAGGTTCGTTTATTATACTTTTTACAGGTCGTTAGCATTGTTTTATGTTAACCTTAGTCTTTGTAATAATGTTGTTATTTAGTAATTTTAGTCAACTTTTAGAGTCAAACCCAAAAGTCAACAAAAGTCAAGGTCAAACCCGAGACCCGAGACCCAAACCCGACAATTGGAGTGGGCTACAAGAAAATCATCAAAGCAAGAAGACCAAGCCCAAAGGGTCAATGGAAGTCAAGGCGGGACGAAAATCCAAGGGTCAACAAAAGTCAAGACGCTCAACCAAAGGAAACACTGGCAGCAAGAAACGCTGCCAGCGTCAAGCGTAACTGCCAGCGTCCAGGTCTCAGGCGTGCGTTCTTCATTTCTCCGTCTTGTCTTTTGAAAGCCCATTTCTCAAGGCCCTTAAATTTGCGGACCAAGGGTATATAAGAAGCAAATTGTAGAGAGAGAGAGGGACAACTTTTGATACAACATTCAACAACACATTTTCCTTAGAATTCTCTCTAATTTTGTTCTTCATTTTGGCTTTGTATTTTGTTTGAACTTCAACATGGGTTGTAATATTTGGATTATGGGTAGCTAATCTTTCCATTACTTGGTGTAATTTGAACAAGTTCACACCTTTAGCATTGTATGACTCTCTAATCCTCTTCTTCCTTATTTAATATAATTTGTTTGTGTTAATCTTTCATGTTGAGTAGATGAATATTTAGTTTGACTAGCTTGACATTTTCTTTGCTTAATGAATGCTTGTTCTTGGTAGGATTTGTCAATCTATACTTGAATGTGTGAAGTAAACTTGAAAGACTTCAACTTTGGTGTAAAGTTAGAGTCTTTTGGGTGATAAATTATATGTTGTGTGATTTTTACATGTTTTAGTGTTGAATTGCATGATTCTAGCTTAATCCTTGGGTTTAATACTTAAAGCTTACTCCTTTGATTGTGCTTATGTTTTAATAAGTGTTGGTTAAGTTGTAAAGGGTCAATCTTGGGTGGTTTAATCAATGTTGACTATTTCTTAGGAGGTAGTATTAGATAAATAAGAAGAGAGGTATAAGGGGGTCATCTTTGCTAATTGTTGTGTTACTTGGGATAATTGCACTAAGTATTTCTCTCATATTTGATTACTTGCATAGAAGGTGTTTGTTCAAGTGTCTAGACTAGAATTTCATGTTTCAAGTTGAATCATCTTTTTACCCAAAATCCCCCCTTCTATGTTATCCTACATGTTTTCTCATTGTGAATATCATAGTTTGTAATTAATTTAAGCCTTTGTTTTAATTAGTGTTTTAATTTGTGATTAGAGTAATTAGTTTTGTTAATAGACATTTTGCAAGAGTCTAGATTAGTTTAATTTAGCTAATACCGTCTTCTCTTGGGTTCGACCCTATTCTTACCATTTTACTACCTTATTTGAGATAGTTTGTGTTGGTCTAGGAATTATAAATCGTTATTTGATCGTAGCTAATTAGCGGGATTAACGACACAGTTAAAAAGCCACGTCAATATCCTATCCCATGATACTAGTAAAACAGTGGGAGCTACCTTTAGGCCAAGTGTCCTAAGTCTAGATTCAAACCTAGACACGTACTCAGAAAGTTTTATGTAATATGAGATTACTTAGACAAAGAGAAATATCAATCACAAAGATGGGAAAGATGCAAGTATTGCTAATCCATTAGCCATGCCTTTTGCATGCTGAACATGATAGTCATGTCATTTCAATGGGATTGAAATATGTACCTGAATTGCTAGAGATTATGAGATATGAAGTTATTGATAACGTATCAATTTTTCCAAATATTAGATAATCGCATTCATTGTTAGAGTTTCATTAAAAACTCCTTATTTAGTTTGACTAAATTTTAATACTTTGTTTATCCGAATTGGTTGAAAGAAAAGTGGAACCCAATTCAAGTGAACAGGATGAACTTAGTGTTTTGTCCCTAGTCACTCATTTGAGGTGACGTCTCGAAGTGACTAGATTGTAAGTCGATCGATGGTTGGTTCAGCACCATGGGGTCATGGAGATGACTGGTCGTTTACATAGACATACTGTGGAGACACTCTGTCGGGCAGTGACCATAATAGAGTCCCTTATCAAAATTGTTGAAGCCTGGTCGTGGCGGGGATTTCTATTTTATTTCTATGAGTCGATTCTTTAGACTAGCGACCATTTACCTGAGTCGGTGTAGTTTCCGATTGACTTTGGTTTTTGTCCTAGGTCGTGACGTGAAAGGAGGCCGATGGACATCTTCTGGGTCATTCTGATCTGCATCATACACTGTAAGATGGGTCAACAGGAATTGTCCACCCACGTTGGGTATTAACCTCTTCGGGCCACTCGAGGAGTAGTAACTGGAAATGCGTGGCCACGCTCGGAAGAGATCTCTGGTAGATTTTCCGGTCAGACAGTTACTCTCCCAGATCGAGAAAACCACTCTACTTATAATTTTAAATTGCAAGTGCGACCTGTAAGACACCTTGCAATGAGTGAGAGGATGTGACGCAAAAGAGACAAGAGAATCGGTAGCACACAACTTGTCGAGACAAGTGGGAGATATTGTTGGAGTAGGAGTCCTCCGCAATAGTGTTACTACATGCACAACTTGTATCGGACAAGTGGGAGATTGTTAGAGTAAGTGTCCTCCACAATAGTACATTTATATAATAAATCCGCATTTGGAATACACTGGCATGATTATTATAATTTTTTGATCTCCAACGTCCAGTTGATTAACGTAAATCGGTAACGCTCGTCTAAGTGCTTATAGCTGTTGACGTTATTGATCGTAAAGCACGGCCCGGTGATCACTGATCCCTTTCGGATATCACACTTGTAAGGGCTGTGTGAGACCCAAATAGAATACTAATTATTTGTATATGATACAGTTTAATTAGTCCCTTGCGTATATTTGATATACGTTTAGTTATGTGAGTTAGTTATTGGATATTGAGTTAAAGAACTCGAGCCAATTGATTTTATTAGTCAACTATACGATAATTGACTGAATAAATTTTATAACTTATTTTAATACGATTAAATAAGATTTGTTTAGTGATTAATTGTTAATTCACTAAATTAGTTGAGGTTTTGTATATATTTTGAGGTAGAGGTAATTAGTTAATTATATTTACAAGGAGTTGTAAAATAAATTAACCGGGCATTATGGAACCCATTATATATTGATATAATGGTAAAATATCACTTAAAAGTTGAGTCTATATTATTTAGTAATTTGAGTCATATAATTGTTGTATGAATAAATTAATACGTAATTATATAAGATAATCAAACATATGATAATAAGTATTTGTGAGACAAATATCAAAAATCAAAATGGACCATATTATGCACATGGTGGACGTTTCATAGTAGCTTGTAGTAACAATTTATTTTGTTGAAGTCTACACTCCACCTTTAGCCATGATTACCTACTATGCTACATGTCATGATAGCCTATTATGACATCTTATGATTATACTAACTAACACTCAACATTCATGCATGTGAATAAAAAAAATAAGAGCCCATGATCACCCATTTTTTGGTGTAGTTGTGCGTGAGAAAAGAATAAAAAGGACACAAGAGTTGTTCTCTTTTTTTACTCATTTTTCATGCTTGCTCAATTTTTTCTCTCATGTATTCATCTCTCTAAAACTCACATAAATATTATATACTTCATATATTACTAATGTAGTAATATTTCTAGTATCATTTAAGGGATAATACTATATTTATCTAGTTAATAAATATAATGTTTAATTGGGTTAAATCTTGGGTGCAATTTGGAAGGAGACCTTCTACTTTGGAGGTTATTTTATGGAGGAACATCCACTAATTTCATGCTCAAGAACAATACGAAGGAGTTCTTATTGTGCCCATATTGAACCGAAAATTCCCAATGTAAGGATGTTTTCGTCTTATCTTTTCTTTTATACTTTTATATTTGCATGCATGATAACTAGATCCTAAATCATTAAGTTAATGTAATTTAATGAACTAATTAGAGGATTCTAATTAGAGGTCTAGGACTTTCAGAAAGATGTCGTCTTTGTGTCGTCGTTCTTGAATGCGTGATTTCATGATATTATTCATGGTCATTGCATGATTGGGCACCGTCTATGTATTGGAATGTTTGAATGGATGATAATATGATGGATTGATTTTGATCATCGCATGACTTGGCTTGGTTTGTTTGTCGAGTCTCAATCTTATCAAACTTATACCGCTAACGGTGAGATGCAAGCCATAGTGAGCGTATTCGGTTGCCTAAGAGTGTCTTCCCCGAGTCTTTTGAATAACATGATGGATTCGGATTTGTATTCCATATGCTCTTATCATTATTTATCGAATTGCCTATCTATCCTTATCGAATCTCACATGTATATCTATATATATGCATGCTTCTACTTTTGTATTTCCTTTCATGTACGTTTAATGTGATATGGCTGGGAGAACCCGGAGTTACTCCCCACTGATTGTGGCGTTCATGTTTTTCATGAATGAACAGGTTGCTTGCATGGATGGCTTTTTGGCTATGATATTTTGGGGTTCGGGTGTGAGCTAGCGGGCGTTGTCCCTGGAAGTTTCACCTCTAGACGATTTTAGCTAGTTTTGCTAAACACTTGTTCTTTGCTAACATTTTGAGAGACCCCGACTCTTTGTTGTATTTCGTACTTAGTTTGTAATATTTTGACACTCCTCGTATTATCTATCTTGCATGTATAAAAGTTTTTAAAATACCGTAGTTCCGCATATTATTTCACATGCTTGTATGTTTTATATTTTCGCATTCGCGAGGGTTGTCACAGTTGGTATCAGAGCTTTATCGCTCCCGACGCACACACGTAAACCCTAACTTAAACTACTTGACCTTAAAATAATAAATGAGAGATTGGGTAGAAGTTAAGGACTTTACTTAGTAGTCTATTTGTTTATGCTAATTGATAGGAGTAACTTAATTTGTTTTTGTTTCTGATGAAGATGGTTAGCCAAGATTAGCTGAGAACGTTATGATGGAAGCTCTCACGCAAGTGCTGAAAAATCAGCAAGATGCAGCTTTAGCTAATGCCAACCAGGTTCCCCCTAGAAGGGAGGATAACCATCAAGGTGGCTACACATGGGTTGCTGGACAGATAGCTAGAAGTAAGATCGTACCATATGGTGGAGAACCGGATCCTACGGAGCTATCCGATTGGTTCCGTGAGATGGAGAAGCAGTTCGATCTATACCAAGTTCGAGAAGAGGACAAGGTGAGGATCGCAAAGCATTTCCTTGTGAGGGAAGCTGACAACTGGTGGGCTATCACAAGTGCCACCGCTGTTCTTGAAGAGGACTTTAACTGGGCTTGCTTCAAAGCTCTCGTGGAAGGGAGATTCTATCCTAAAGAGCTTAAACAACAAAGGCTCAAGGAGTTCATTGATTTTAAACAAGGCAACTTATCAGCTCAAAAGTTTACTACGGAGTTTAATAAGCTTGCGCATTTTGCGCCGAGGCTTATCCGAGATGATGAAGACCGAGCATTCTATTACCGTAACAAGTTGAGTGCCGTTCTGCAAAGTAAAGTGAGGAGGAATACCACCTCCTTTGGAGATCTTTATGATGATGCCTTGTGGGCCGAGAATTTAATGAAGGCTATTAGAGATGAGGCTTTGATGAATAATCCCTCTACTTCTTATGCTCCTAGGCCGAATGTTTATGGGAAGAGGCCGTTTATTCTGTCTTCCTCTAATTCTTATGCTAGCAAGAGGAGATTCAATCCTCCTTCCAATGCAAATACAAGGAATCCTGCTCCTTTTATTCCTAGAGCTACTTCAAATGTGGCTCATAGGCCTTATGCTCCGCAAGCTCAAGCTCAAGGTCGCTTTTGCAACAGTTGTAGACAACCACATCACCCCGGTGTGGCATGTTACAACCGACCTTATGTGTGCTTCTTTTGTCAAAAGGGTGGTCATCGTTATGACGATTGCCCCAATCGGAAGTTACCCCCTCCTCCTTCTAAACCGAAGGGTTCCATCTTTGTCATGAGCCGTGCTGAAGCCGATGCTCATCCAGAGATCATTACGGGCATGTTCTCAATTTTAGAGCAACCGTGTCTTATTCTTTTTGATACCGGTGCTTCAATGTCTTTTGTGTCATCGACCTATGCTAATAAGCTATCTATCAAGCCTACATCTAGTGAGGATACTCCCATATCCTTACCATCCGGAGATATTATCTCTTGTTCTATCCTTTATCCAAATGTACCAATATCTATTGCGGGTTCTATCTTCCCCGCAAATCTCCTTAAGTTTCCTCCAGGAGAGTTTGATATTATATTACGGATCGATTGGCTAGCTATGTATCATGCTAGGTTCGAATGTCGTGATCAAAAGATTATTTAAAGAGTCCATTAGGAGTTAGAATAACATATAAGGGATCTCATCCCCGTAAAGGTGTGTCTTTAATTTCCGCAATGAAATTGGTAAGTATAGTTAGAAAAGGTCACCAAGCATTCTTGGTTGTTGTGACTTCTTCAAATACCTCTTTGCCAAGTATTGAAGATGTGCCTATTGTTCAAGAGTTCGTTGATGTATTCCCCGAAGATTTGCCCGGGTTTCCTCCCGAGCGTGATGTTGAATTCTCTATTGATCTTGTTCCTGGTTCTGGTCCAATTGCCAAAGCTGCTTATCGTATGGCTCCGTCTGAATTGAAAGAATTAAAGAAGCAGTTAGATGATATGATTGAAAAGGGTTTTATTCGACCAAGTGCCTCGCCTTGGGGTGCTCCCGTTCTTTTTGTAAAGAAGAAAGATGGTTCGATGAGGCTTTGTATTGATTATCGTGAATTGAATCGGATTACAATCAAGAATAGGTATCCTTTACAAAGAATTGAAGATTTGTTTGATCAATTAAAGGGTACTTCTACATTTTCCAAGATTGATTTGAGATCCGGTTATCATCAAATTCCTGTTCGAGATGTTGATATTCCGAAGACGGCTTTCAGTCGAGGTATGGTCATTATGAGTTTAAGGTAATGTCATTTAGATTGACGAATGCTCCCGCTATCTTTATGGATCAAATGAACCGCACATATAGTGAGTATCTCGACAAGTGTGTGGTGGTGTTCATCGATGATATTCTTATTTTCTCCAAGTCCGAAGATGAGCATGCTATTCATTTGAGGACTATTTTGGGTGTTCTACGTCGTCAGAAGTGGTATGCTAAATTCTCCAAGTGTGAATTTTGGTTACCTAAAGTGTCCTTTCTTGGGCATGTTATTTCTAAAGAAGGTGTAATGGTGGATCCTTCTAAAATTGAAGCTGTGGTGGATTGGAAGAGTCCAGCTGATATTAGAGAGATTCGAAGTTTTCTTGGTTTAGCTGGTTATTACCGAAGATTTGTCAAGGATTTCTCTAAGCTTGCTAGACCGATGACTCAGTTGTTGAAAAAGGAAACCAAATTCTTATGGAATGAAGCTTGTGAAAAAGCGTTTCAAGAGTTAAAGAAGAGGTTAACTACCGCTCCGGTGTTGACTTTGCCTGAAGATGGAGTAGACTTTGATGTCTATTGTGATGCTTCTAAAATGGGATTAGGTTGTGTTCTTATGCAAAATAGGAAGGTGGTGGCTTATGCTTCAAGGCAGTTGAGAGTTCATGAAGTGAACTATCCTACTCATGATTTAGAATTGGCCGCTGTTGTTCATGCTTTGAAAGTGTGGAGACATTACTTAATTGGAGTAGGATATCATATATTGGCCGTGATTTAAGCGAGTAGGATATAATATATTCTAAACATGAATATTTAATGCTATTACGTAAATTTATACGATAAACGAACCGTACAAACTATTATATGTGAGAGCATAAGGAAAGAAATGGAAAAGAAACACAGGTGGTGCCAGCCGGTCAAGGTGACCGGCCGCCGGCTACCCGGCTGGCACTTCAGCTACCCGGCTGGCACTTGTAAGGTGGTGTCATTGCATGTAGCGTACCACTTGATTAGGATTCTTGTGCTCTTTCCGCCTCTTTCGTGTAGTTGTGACCGAATTTGGGGTACTCGGCTTTTGTGTTTGACCGAGTCTTGGATACGAAATGTTTATCGCATGTCGAATCGGAACACGTTTATTCCGAGAGTCTGGCCAGGTTTAGACTAGGACCGTATAATTATTGTCGTCCTACCGAAAGGAAATTCATATACAAAACGTTTATCGTGTATGGTTCAGGGAAATGTTTATCCCGTGGACGTGTATTGATCATACTTGCTATGTACATGGTGCTAGTGCGTGTCATTAACCGTGAGAGAGTATGTTACCATAATCGAATGTTTGGATGGATGCCTATATGTTGACCTTGCTGACCGATGGATGACTTCCCGTGGTTTATATGTCGAGTCTCTATCTTATCAAGTATATGCCAGTAACGGTGAGATGTAAGCCCTAGTGAGTATATCGTTGCCTAAGGGTGTATTCCCCGAGTCTATCTATAATATATTGAAATGATTATTTATACTTATCGTAATTCACATATATTTATAAGTATGCTGCTACATGTTCATTACTGTTTAAGTATGTTATTTGTGATATGGTTTGGAGAACCCAGAGTTACTCCCCACTGACTGTGGCGTTCATGTTCCATGAATGAACAGGTTGCTTGGCTGGATCTTTGCTTGTCTTTGGGTTCGGGTATGAGCTAGCGAGCGTTGGACTTGATGATTCACCCATAGACGTTCTTAGCTAGTTTACTAAACAACTTCATGCGCCTATAGCTTAATACATTGAAATGCTTATTTATACTTATTGTAATTCACATATATTTATAAGTATGCTTCTACATGTTTCACTACTACAATTTATGGCTTCCAGAACACCCATTAGAGAACGGTCACACACGGAACCGGTCTATTTTGTACTTTAAGTTTAGGCGCGCACATAAAACTTCAATAGAGAACGGTTGTTTGTTCGAAGCGTTCTTGTATTATTAACAAAGAGCACGGTTTATTTGACCAACCGTCTTTATATTTCAACGAGACCGGTTAGTGGGTATAACCGTTCTCTTTTTAATTTCAACGAGACCGGTTAGTGGGTATAACCGTTCTCTTTTTAATTCATATGACTTATTTTTTATTTTTACTTAACACTTCTTTCTTCAATTAATCAAATACAAAACACACCCTAATACAAAACCTCCATAACTTCCCTGCTTCACGCCCTAATTACCAAATTTGTTCCCTGCACCGCGCCCTAATTACCACCGCGCCCTAATCACCACCGCGCCCTAATTAGCCTAATCACCACCGCGCCCTAATCACCAATTGTCCAGTTCTATTGGTTCCCCCTAGTCAACAACTCGCAGTAATTGTCGCACCGTTTCGATCGTTCGTACTCCGGCCACAACCACCTGCTTCTTCCGGGTAATTAACTGAATTTTGCTTTTTCATCATTCCTTCAATTTTTATTTAGGTGACTGCTTGAATTTTGCTTTAGTAATTGTCGCACCTGGTGTCTTCAATTTCATCTTCGGCACGGTTGTCTTTGGCTGGTCGCTTTCACCGTCTGCTCTAACTGGTTTCCTTCCCTATAATCGTGCAGTCCCGTGGTTGTCTGGTCATCACCTAACGTTGCTTATGGTTCTTCACGCCTTCGTCGTCGCCGATCGTCTTTGCTGCTGGTAATTCCTCTATGTTCAACATCTTGTTGTTGCTTATACTGGTTTTGTTCTTCAAATTTAGTTTATTGATTGTTCACCAATTGTTGTATTAGTCTTGCTTTACATTCAATCACTCACAAAAATTTAAATACCCTTTACATCAAGATACGACACCATTATATTGTCAATTAAAAGGTAAACATTGGAGCTATAAATCTCAAATCTTAAACCATGATACTCTATACAGTTTACAGTAACTTAAATATGATAGATTAACCCAATCTTAACAAATGAAATATGATAGATTAACAAATGACTGTTAGTTCTTTATGAAATATGATAGACAAGCACACTTTTATTAAAAAAAACCACAACAATTCTATAAAGATTAGATTACAAATACAACTACTTTTGCATAAACAAATCAATCAGATCATAAAACAACCTCACAATTCTAATTAAAGAGCTAACCTGCTAAAATCCATAGCCGGTGACAAAAATAAAATAAGATAGAGAGAGATTAGGGTTTCGATGAAACGAATGACAGAAAGTAAGATAGTTTCTAGAGGAGGGTTTGTGTAATGTGTATGTTTCTGACTCTCTGGTATCTACTTTCTATCAGTGTTGTGAGATTTTAAAAAATTTCAGGGCTTTTTGGGGGAAATTGTTTTGCGCCTTTTTTTTTCGAGTAAGGGCAACAATTACTTAAAATTTGTAGTCTATGAGAGGCGTAATGACTGCAACTCCTTAGGTCGTTGCCCAAACTGTAGACCATAGGCAACAAGAATCTATTCCGTTGCACAAACTCTAGCTTTCAATGACAAAATTAGGGTCGTTGCCCATATTAATATTATTGTGCAACAAGTTAAATATTTGTTGCCCCTATTAAATCTTTTTGTCGCCCAAAACAGTTTTTCTTGTAGTGTTGCTAAGTGAAGTGTTAGTGGATTATGTTGTAACTTTATCTTTGCATTGTTTATGTACTGGAAAATTTCCTTGTAATATTTTGTTTTTTTTTATTTATATATGATTACATAGATAACTATGGATCGTACATGGATGATGGATGGGAAAAGAGGTGATCCTCAATACGATGCCGGTTTAGCTGAATTTTATGAGTTTATTAGAAAGAATGTCAAAGACACGTCTAATATGGCATGTCCTTGTGATATGTGTTTGAATATTAAATATATGAGTTTTTCAGAAGTTAAAATCCATTTAGAAAAGAGTAATTTTAATCCAAAGTATAGATGTTGGATTTTTCATGGCGAGTCTAGAGTGGTACAAAGAATGGAAGAAGATAATGATGTTTAATTGGGATAGATTGGGATTGAGGGGGAACCGTGTCCTATTGAAAAACGTAGTGACTCACTAGAAGATTCAAGTTGGGATATGAATTCTTTGGATATGAACTCTGTGGCAGGTGGCGAGTTTGATGATGATGAGTTAGAAACAATATTAGGAGATGGGTTAAGTAAAGACGAAGTAGAAGAAGTTAATTATGCAAAGATCTCGATGATAAAGATGATATTTTAGGTGAAGATGACGATCCCAATGTTACCAATTTAGATGATATCACAAGCACTGTATTAGAGAAGATAAAAGATTCTGAAATGCCTTTGTATAAGAGTTGTAATAATTATACTAAATTGTCGGCAGTTGTTAAGCTATATAATTTGAAAGCAACAAATGGGTGGAGTGATAAAAGTTTTACCCACCTCCTCGAATTAATAAAAGACATGCTTCCAGAAGATAATGTTCTTCCTAATCGTACATATGAGGCAAAGAAGATACTTAGAGGAATAGGAATGAAATATGTGAAGATTCATGCATGTCCTAATGATTGTATATTATATCGCAAGGAATATGAGAGTCTCACTAATTGTTCAGTTTGTAATGAATGGCGATATAAAAAAAGGAGGGGATTCCAGCAAAGGTTTTATGGTATTTTCCAATAATACCTAGGCTGAGACGACTCTTTGCGAATAAGGAAGATGCAAAGTTGTTAACATGGCATAAAACTGCAAAAGTTAATGATGGCAAATTGAGACACCCGGCTGATGATTTAGAGTGGAAACATATTGATGTCAAGTATCCCGAATTCGGAAAAGAACCCAGAAATATTCGACTTGCATTGTCTACAGACGGGATGAATCCTTATGGGAATTTAAGTAGTCAACATAGTACTTGGCCTGTACTTTTAGCTATTTACAATTTACCTCCATATGTGTGCATGAAACAGAAGTATTTGATGTTGTCTTTATTGATTTCTGGTCCTATAGAACCGGGTAATGAAAAGATGTTTACTTGGCTCCTCTTCTTGATGATTTGAGAACACTTTGGGATGAAGGGATAGAAGTATTTGATGCCTACCAAAATAGTGTTTTCAATTTGAAAGCAATGTTATTATGCACTATATCTGATTTTCCCGCATACGGTAATCTTTGTGGACATACTGTCTATGGGAAAGAGGCGTGTCCCTTGTGTGCAGAAGATGTTGATTCTTTTTATTTGAGGTTTTCTCGAATACAAGCTTTCTTAGGATACCGTAAATTCTTGGATAAATATCATTCATATCATAAGCACAAAAATCGTTCAACGGAAAACCTGATCATCGTCCATGTCCAAAGATATTAAGCGGTCATGATGTATATCAAAGGGTGAGAGATATAAAAATCACATACGGGAAGAAGGGTTCTAAATTAGCATCTCGTGGATATAAGAAGATGTCTCCTCTTTTTGAGCGACTTCCATATTGGCGGGAGCTCTCGATAAGACATTGTTTGGATGTTATGCATATTGAAAAGAATGTTTGTGACAATATTATCAATACTCTCTTGAATGTCCCTAATAAGTCAAAAGACAATGCAGCGGCTAGAAAGAATATGGTTGATATGAAAATACGACCCGAGTTGGCCCCACAAGAGAAGGGACAACGAACTTATTTGCCCCCAGCTGCCCATACACTTTCAAAAAAGGAGAAGATAGAGTTTTGTGAGTGCTTGCATGGGGTTAAAGTGCCAGAGGGATATTCTTCTAATATTAGTAGCCTCGTATCAATGCGGGATCTTAAGCTTAGCGGTCTAAAGTCTCACGATTGTCATACTTTGATGCAACAATTACTACCTGTGGCCATACGTTCCATTTTGCCTAAAAAGGTTCGATATGCCATAACCAAGTTCTGTTTTTTCTTTAATTCCATATGTAACAAAGTTATTGATTCCACAGAGTTAGAGGCTATGCAAAATCTGATTGTCACTTCTCTTTGTCAATTTGAAATGTATTTTCCTCCTTCATTTTTTACAATCATGGTTCATTTGACTGTACATTTGGTTAGAGAGATCAAATATCTTGGACCCGTGTACTTAAGGTATCAATATCCTTTTGAAAGATTGATGAAAGTATATAAGGATTATACATCTAATAGATATCGTCCTGAAGGGTGTATTGTCGAGCGTGCCATCATCGATGAAGCACTATCTTATTGTTATACACACTTATCGAATTCTGAGTTACTTGGGATTCCTAAGAATCGACATAATGAGTGGATGATGGGCAAAGGTCTTAGGGGTCATGTTCGTCAAGATATGACAATTGAGAAGTGGCATACAGCACACACATATGTCCTTCATAACGAGGATGAGGTACAACCTTACATTGAGGAACACATGGGCTTCTTGAGGGAGAATCATCGAAATAAAACCGAGATGTGGATCGCAAGTGAGCACAACAAGACGTTTAGAGTTTGGTTCAAGGGTCGAGTGATACAAGACTTGCAAAAATATCCTGATTATATTTCTTCCAGATTAAGGAGACTTTGTTTCGGCCCAAGTACATTTGCATCTTCTTTTAGTGGTTATGCCATTAATGGTTGCACCTTTTATACTCGTGAGCAAGATAGCATGAGTACGATGCAAAATAGTGGGGTTTCTGCAATGCACTTTTCTAGTACAAAAGATAAGAATCCAATTTTAAGTAAGATGCATTACAATGGAGTTATTGAAGAGATTTGGGAGTTAGATTACACGGATTTCCAAATCACTGTATTTGGGTGCAAATGGTCTCCAAGTATTACTGGTGTCCGTAAGGATGAATTAGGATTCACTTTGGTGAATCTTGATAAAATTGGACATAAGGAAGATCCATTCATTTTAGCCACACAAGCAAAACAAGTGTTTTATGTCTCCGATCCATTGGATAAAAAATGGTCAGTTGTTTTATCTGTAAGGAGTAGGCGGGATACGGATAGTTTTGATGAAGATGTTGTATTTGAAGGTTTTGATCGTAATGTCTCAAGTTTCGATGATATGGATATTGTCAATCCTTCGAGTGTATATATGCGTGATGATCTCAATGAAGGAATATGGATTAATACCGATACCCCTTCAAGAAAATGCCCCCGCGGTGGTGACACATGAGTAACTATTATGGTTTAAGGTAGTGATTTATGATTATAGTTTAGACTACTTGATAAATACTACGTTGTCCGAATTACATCCTATTTTTCTAACTTTTGCCTTATATGATGTGACAGGTGGAGGAAGTCTTCAGTATTCACATATTTTGAAGGTATAAACTTAATTACAAGGTAAACCGAATCTCCCTATTAACTTAAACCTGAATATGACTGATAGCATGGCTTGTAAAGACAATGAAGCTTAGATACGGTATAACCTTAAGGTAACATCATATTTACGACGATATCTATACTGTTATCCGCTTCACTTTGACTGTGAGATGGCTTCTAGGGATATTGCTGGTGGGCCTGCTTCATGATAATGAAGCTTAGGTTATGTGTTAGCAAATTCTGATGTCGTTGTGTCGGGATTAGTAGGCGCCATAGAAGTTGCTGGGATTCACAATGATACTTTCTCTTCTGCATTTTATTTTCAACTAGCACAGACCCCTACTTTAGTACCTCAACCATATGGAACTGGGTAGCATTAATATCATAAATTGAAACTGTCAACATGAGATGAAACAATCTGTCCCTCAATGGTTTAGTACACAGACTGATTCGTAATCGCATTCTTCCATATATCTTTATTTCCGGTTTCTTCATAAACTTTACTTCACTTTGAAGTTTACAGTATCTTGTCTATCGTCTTTTTATATTTGGCATACTCACTTCCCCCTTCACCCATCATTAATACAGTCACCTCGATGGAACCACAAAGGCATAAACGAACTATGAAGAAGAATAACATCGGGAAATCTGATGGTGAGATAAGCAAGACGAGGAAGAGAAGGTGTAAGGAGAGGGATCGAACAGTGTTAGATTTAGTGGCAATAGCTCTTAAGGAGAAAAACCCAATTAAACTAGAGTGGGATAAAGTTCACAGACTGCCAACAGGAAAGTATGCTGGGAAGTTTAGTAGCTGGGTTGGCGTTACTGCTCGGAGGCATGTTGGTTGCATAGTAAAAACGTGGGACGATGTGGATGATGTCATAAAGGAAGAAATTTTGGATAGTATCACGGTGAGTATAAAACATAGAGTTAATTATCAAATCTCTTATACATTTTTTCAAAACTTACGGTATTCAACCTAACGTATCTATTTGTAACACGGCTGAAGTAAACATGTTGATTGATATCTTGTATTGTTTTTGCTGTCATTTATTGGAAGAAAGGTTTGAACTTTGCGGGTTCTATGCTGGGAAATAAAGTTTTCTACTGTTGTGAGTGAACTACTTTTGTTATCATGCTGTGTAGGGTGCTTTCAATCTAATCGAAGACCGTCATGATTGGTGTAACACCCGGAAATGTACCCTATTTTTCTAATAGAAATATTTTACGAAAGCTTTTCAGTAATTTTAAGTTTTAATTTATAATTTTAAGTTTCGAGTCGAATTTAGAATTTCCGAGTTCGTATTTGGAATTTCTGCGAGATTTCATGAAAATCCCGTCTTAAGTCGAGTTTGACTTTTCTTGACTTTTGAGTCGGGTTTGACTTTCTCGACTTTGAAACCGTCTTTGACTTTTTCCTTCATAACTCACTCTACTCCCTCCCTTAACCTAATTTTTCATTCATCACAAAATCAAACACAAAACCCTTTCTTCTACCTTAAGAAACTTTCCCTCTTTGAATATCGATCTTTGATTCGTCGTAACTTCTTTGTTACTTGATAGAATTTACGTAAGTTTATCTTATTCTTCTTCCCGTACCTTCCTCTATCCGTATTGATAATAAAATTATCGTCTTTCTCGCTTTTCAAGCTTTCCGTCTTTCTCAAGATGAACTTTATTCATCTTTTTACGATCTATTTGTAGGTGGCGACCTCCAAGATCCCGACAAAGACTATTTCCTTATAGAAGAGGAGCTTGACGACTAGTAGAGGCGCATAAAGGTAACGGTGAAGGGTTACTCGGTATCCCTTACGTGTTTTACATGTTTATATGCTAGAAAATCGTATTAGATTACGATTAGGAAGATTAGAAACCATGCTATGATTAGTAAATGATGTTATATGATGAATATTGATGATGTATAATGATTGTTGATGATTATTTGAAGTATATATGAGAATTGGATTGATTTGGTTAAGTGAGCAAAGCTCACGGGTGAAGAGGTGCTCCCAGCCGGTCGACCGGCCGCCGGTCTGACCACCAGCTGGGAACACATCAGTAACATTTTTGGGAAAATTGGTTTTTGTATGATGAGGTGCTCCAGGCCGGCCCACCGGCCACCGGTCCATCCACCGGCCTGGAACACACCAGTAAGTGATGTTGGATTTTTGGTATGGTGCTCTGTGCCGGTCGACCGGCCGCCGGTCTACCGACCGGCCCAGACCTCTTTTCTCTGTTTTTGGGTTTTGCCTGTGTTCTGAGCCGGCCCACCGGCCACCGGTCACTTGCCCGGCCTGCAACACGGCTGTGTTGTTTTTCTTTAACTTATAAAACTCGTAAATTATAATAGTTCGCATGATCCGTTTATCATATAATTTTACGTAATGTCTTATAATATTCATGTTTTGGATATATGATAGCTCTTTCGCATGTATCACATGTTTTGTGACGGTTTTCGATATGTTCCCACTTTGAGTCGTTTTTTACAAATGAGTCGGTTTGAGCACTATTTTGTCTTGTGCTTTGTATTCTCATTCCCTTGGCTACCTTCCCGTTCGTAAGGCTGGAATGTCGGAACGGAGAGGTATCCTACTGCTTCATTGCATGTGTAGTGGGCATACGACGACGTTGTTGGGAGTTGAACGCTATGCGTTGATCGACCCGGCCGTCAAATGTTGTGTACTTGCGATGTGGTGTTATTTGCATGTAGCGTACCGCATGTTATGAGGCTTGAGCTCGTTTTCTGCCTCTTTCGTGAATTGATCCTAACCGAATTTGGGGTACTCGGCATATATTTG